>VCJN01000570.1:0-294553 GCA_006384855.1 Tetraselmis striata | reverse complement strand
TATCTCCTTTGCACACCACCGAATTGCATTCTGAACAACTCAGTTCCTTGCCGTAATAAAATATGACCTGTGGTTTTCTATCAGAACACCGTATCGTGCGCATGGATACAGCCACACACAGCCACACAGCCACACACAAAAATAAAATGAATTATCTATCGGATGATGATTGAAATCAAATTACATGAAGTTCTCTAGCCTGGACATGGGATAGTTCCTCATGTCCGAGTGCCCTCCAGTATCTCATTGGAATGTCTCCGCTAAGCAGCTGCAACTAGCTGCACCTTGCATGCCTTGGCAGCTGCAACTCTGCAAGAAGCACATTTGCAGACCGACTATCGCCCCCGGCGACGGTTCATACGCGTACGAGGCGTGTATGTCCACATGGGTGGTAATAACATATATACAGGGTACATCGGGGTCACCGTGCACTTGTGGGTACTGCAGTAGTACACTATAAATTCATGAGCGAGTGTTAGACGATGCAATTGCAGTCGCGTCACGAGATTTTTACCTTATCGGAAATCCCATGCCAGTAGTGCCGAGAAGCTATATTAATAGTATTAATAACAACGATATAAAACAACGACAATGCTAAATAAGCACTGACGTAAGAAAAATATAAGTATAGAAGGCAAGCAGGACAAGCCAGAACCTTCAAGGTATTCGAATACTATTATTCATCCCGGTCGTACTCGTTTTTTTTTCCCCGCCCCCTGGACAGGACTGACGCTCTTATTGCAGCGTCTCTACGACGGCGCCGATTAGGCAGCGATCCAGTTCGGGAAGCCCTGGGTAGGCATTGTATCCAGCAAGCAAAATGCCGAGGCATTCTGCAAGACCAATTGAAGGCCAGTGACGGAACTTCCAACACTGTTGGATCACCGTCACTCTAAAACACTGCCATCAAAATACCCGGGACTGGCCACGACAGGTCTGCCCTACCCGTTTGGGCGTCGGCCCATTAGAGTAATGCGAGTTGGGGCAAGCTTCATCCCGCGGAGCAAAGCATTTCGGGAGTGCGATACATGTGCAACAAAAGAGGCAATGTGAGGGACGGTCCGACGCCATATCAACTATAATATTTCTCATTCCTAGTAGTAAATTCCAGGGCGCCGTGAAGGGAGGGAGGAACCCCGACCAAAATTAAGGCTGTTATGTCCTCGGGTGTTGACGCAATAACATGACAGCTAATAAAATCCCTGAACTCCGGAACCGCCAACCCCAAGTTATGACGGTGATACCCCCACCGCGGGCACTCCACCGACATATATGTTCGATAGTCTCATATTCACTTCAATCCGCCACATGCATGGAAGTGTTCAAGGGACCGCTTAGGCATGGCATGAGTCCGGGCCAATCGGTGGGCAGTGGGAAATAATTGGGTGCGCAATTGTATCCATACCGTGTACCCCGGCCACAACTTACCCGCCAGGAAACCCGTACCGTACCGTAAACTAGTACTGGTAGTGTGATCCTCCTGCGAAACGGTGGACGGTCCGACGACCGGACACCCACCACCGGGCCAACTGCCGGCATGCGCCCACAGTGGCGTGAAGAGCAGGCCCTCCAGGAGGGACACCACTACAGCCACCATTGACACCGACAGATCTGAGGAGCAACATGACGCCGGGGCCGGCACTTTTTGGCCGCGCTGCGGCGGGGCGGCAGAGTACAACACCCAGCGATCCGCACGGTCGCAACTGCCAAAAAAATCGCAGGCACCCAACTCCCCGCCAGCAACCCGCCGCTGAATACGCGTACTGCAACGGCCATCCCACCTGGCCCTAACCGGCCTCGCTCCCGCCGGCACGGACGATGCCGCCCACGTGGCCCTATTGTTCGGCGACCTGGTGGCTCAACATCAAGCGATGGACGAAGAGTCGCGCGGCCGCACTGCGACGAACCTGATCCGCACCCTCAGCCCCAAAATCGGAGTCCAAGTCCTACTTGCAGACGTCCGGGTGGTGACTCACCGCCCCCCCAAACCCGCCACTGCTGACCCAACCGGATCGTGTGGCATCAGGCTCCCCAAGCCACTACCACTGCGTCCGTCATCCTGCGACTGGCCCGCCGAGAAACGGCCGCAGGCGTTCTGCGGACTCAATGGACAGGAGGGGGCACAACGATCCTCGACCGCCAGGGTTGTCGCTGCTCCACCCGCTTGCTCGGAGCGCCGCCCCTCGACGACATCGAGCGACCGGTGCACCAGATGTGGCTCCGCCCCCCCCCGCCCCCACCCCCCCCCCCTCCGCTCATGGGCCTTATAGAGACCGACATGTGGCAGCACATGGCGGAGGGCCCCCTGCCGGCGTATGACCAACCCCAACTTAGCGAAGCGGCGGTAGACCAACCGGCGGCAACGCCGGCAGACCAACCTGGCACAAGCCGGTGTGAAGGCAAGGGCCGAGTACGAGGCCGACCCAAAAGCAGACGACGCCGCTATCTGCCCCCGACCCGCACCCTATTGGCCCTTCTGGAGGTCCGCGAGGTGTGGAAGGCCCGCGCTCGGGCGACTCGGTGCGACTCGAACTCCTTGATCCCAAAGCGGCGCGCCTACTACAGGATGTGTGCCGCGACGACGCTGTCGTTTGGCGACCAGTCGAAGGGCCGAGCGGTGATTAATGTCACCGTCGAACACAATGAAGAACCTGTGCGAGGGCCGGCCCCCCCCCGCATCACGGAGTGTAGCCATGTCCAAGCAGTTTTTTCCGATGCGAGCGAGTTGCACCGGCCCCCTGGCCAACCTAGAGCTGCCGACGGTCGAGCAGCTGGCAAAGGCCATCCCAGCCACCATCAACCAGCGTATCAACACAACCCCGGAGCTGCAGCACGCCCAGTGGCTGACGGACACCATGATGGCTGATGGCGTCGAGATGCAGCAAAATCACACCGAGACGAAACTACTACGCAGGGGAGACGACAATCTCTGCGCCATCTCCTCGGCAAAGAGGACGAGGAGTTCGCGGACACCCTACGTCGGGCAGTGGCCCTCACCTCTCCCGTCGCATTACTGCGGGCGGTACGCCTCCGCACCATCGTCATCTACCTCACGGAATCCGAGTTCGATCCCTCGGAAACTACTCATACACCCCTTCAGCCAGACGATCCGAGAGGGGGGAGATCACGGCGGCAACACCGGCCACAACTAGCTCCGATCGACGCACAACGATGGGCCTGCGTAATAAGAAGGCTCGGAGGACCCCTCCAGCACCCCTCGCCCTCCGGGCCGAACAACGCCCAGTCCAATCTCTCACCCTGCAGCTGACCGCCCACCACCACAGCATCATCGGTGGCACCCGCCGCAACTGACCACACAGAGCAATGGCGTAAGACAGTCTCGACGGCGAGCGGGAAGATCAAGCCGCGCCAGCTCAGGCCCCGGGCGAGGGGCGACCTGCGGGCACAGCACTAGCACCAGCACCAGCCGGCCCAGCCCAAGCGACACTAACATCAACCCCAATAGCCCAGGCCGAAACCCCCAGTAGGTCAACGACACCCCCCCCCCTTGGGTTCGAGTACATGAAACAGAGGCAGGGGCGGTCACTACTGCAGTCGCATCCATCGACCGCCGCCAGAACAGCACAGGAGCCCGCCCCGGAGCAGCCCGCCGAGCCCATCCCTACTTGCCACAGCGTCGACGGAGAACGCAGTGACGGGAGCACATGCCAACGACAAAGACGACCTGGAACTGAACTACGAAGAGAACGACAGCACCATGGATGTGGATACCGCCCATCGCGGAGCAGCGGAGGTACCATGTCTGGCTGACGTTTCCCTCGACTCGCCCCCCGCCCCCCCCCCTCCCCCAGCGTTCTCAAGCGCAGCGCACATTCCGCGAGGGCACACATAACGGCACCACCGAAAGCCTTGTCTAGCTTCAGCACCTCACCGCCGAGACCGCCGAGCTGCTTGCCACGTCCTCTCCAGCCAGTCAGCCTGCACTCGCGGCCGAACTCGCCCGACTCACATCGGAGTCACACCGCCCGCGAAACCCCCAACGCCACTCTATCCAGCTCGAGCAACGCCCATGCTAGGCTCTCCCGGCAGGCAAGGGCAAGGGAGTAGCACCCGGCAGACACAAGAAGAAGCATCCAAGGGCCGTAGCCGCTCAGGCGGCACCACCCGCAAACGCAGCAGGAGTAAGCCACGCCCCTCGGGCACTCGCAATTCCGAAAGCGAGTGGGAGACGGACAACGGAACAGCCCACCAATCCGGCAGCTAACACCAGCCGCGCTATCCGCCGCTGCGACAAGCCAACCATCAGACCCAAGAACACGGCCGCTACTAAGCCTTGTAAGCGGTGCTGCCACTGAGCTATACTTTCACGCAATTAGCACAGTGCCGCCTAACAAATAACGGAACATCCCATCCCTGATTACTGCAGGAGCTCTCGCCAGACATATATAACAATTCCTACTCAAGCTCATGAGGGCATCGCAGCCCCCGCCAAACTCTACTAGCCGGCCCAGCGGTGGATAAATACTAACAATTAGCTATTCCGGTCAGCCCCCTTCCCCCATCTCACATTAGTAGCTGCAGGCGGGACGCTTTGGATGCCTAAGCTTACCTGCTGAGCTGTGAATGGGATAGGCCTGACTTAGGTAGGGACAACATGGGGGCGCTGCTGTCCAAGGTACAGCCCGTTGGAAGGAGGAGGGGCTAGATAGGGCACACATGAGGACGGCCGGTAGCTTGAGCTGTAATTACACCTAGTGTTCCCTATTAGAGATGCATATATACCATATATGTACCATATTAGAGATAGGAGGCCCTAAGAACAACTCAGTCTGAGCTTGTGGCCGCAAAAGACTAGCAGTTGTAATCAATTTTAATTTCAATTTCAATTTCGCCGGCCGGCTCGGGAGTTGCGCCTACAGTGACAATGATGTCAGGCGGGGTTGTGCCGTTGGCTACTTCGCCGACGGTGGTGTCGGCTCGTTCGTTGCCTTCGACTCTAATGTGGGCATTGACTCTCTGGAGAATGGTTCGGAGTCCAACAACAATAACTCGTTGTCTGAGTTGGCGAACAATGTGTTCGAGTAATATTGTATTGTGTGCGTGGCGTCGCAGGGCGACTGGGCGGTACACCATGCCTTCTACTAAGTGAAGGGAGACAACGCGCTATCTGGGAGGATGTGCTCCGGAAGCTCGAAATCCAGTGCCACCGAGATGGCGGCCAGTTCAGCTCCGGTGATGGTGCGGAGTATTTTGTCTGCGTCCACTCCCACTAGAATGGGTTTATTGCCCGGCGTGTAAACCCCGGCGACAATTCCGACCACCCCGCCGCGGTGGACTCGGAGCCTTCGGTGTACGTGAAGCGTTTCGGGTCGTGCCGTTTTTCTAGAGATTGTATAAAGGGGATTGGTTCAATCAGCGGACCGAGTCCCGGCGTTGCGGGTGGTAGTTGCCATTCGCGGGGCGATATGGGAAGGCGGGGCCTGATGTTGCGGCTTTGGCTGCTTCCAAATGCCGTATCGATAATGGACTCATCGGCTAGTCGCCATGCTGCTCGTTCCCATTGGACTTGGAATAGGCGGGTGGTGTTGTCGTGGTTGTTGTTTAGGGCGCAGCATCTGGCATCCGTGGCGAGGACGCATGTGGGGTGGACCACGTTGTGGCACCATGTGCTGACCGGGATGTTCCAAACTGTGCATGCGGTTGGGAGGCGGCAATGGGGCACAACAGTGCCGGCGTCCGGCGTTTTACACTTCTTTCGGTGGGAGGCGGTCTTGCGTGATGGGCGTGCATGATGAGGCCGGGATAAAGCCCATGAGCTTTTGGGCGTTTTTGATCTCTGCATGATAATAAAGGATTTCCGGAGCCTAATAGACAAGGTATTGGTTGACTCCATCTTGTCTTCGGGCCGTGGAGGCGACGATGCCGGTCACGTGGCTTAGTGGTAGGGGGTTGCATTTACGTTGAGGGGTGCGTGCGGAACTGGGTTGCGCGGGCATTGGCCGGGGCGCGCTGGGGGTGTAGGACCGGTGGGGCGAGTTGTGGACGGCTTGCGGTGTGCGGAAGGGCAGACAACCACGTTTATTTGGACCAATTTCACTAGATACTGCACCCAGTCCCCAACCACGTGCTGTGTACGGGGAGCTGGCGCATGTCCGGGGGAGGGGGGGGGGGGGGGGGGCGGAAGTACAGTACCACCTGGCATGATGAGAATTTGCGACATGGCGTGCATTTAGTGCCTTGATTCGGAAGAGCGGAACGGATTGCAGCTAAAATGCGGGTGGCGGCTTTGGTAATTACTGCGGCCGTTTTGAGGCGTTATTGGGGGGCGCCGTCTTCGCGTTGGGTCGCCAGCCCCCCCCCCCCCCCCCCCCCCCCATGTCTCGAGGCCGACGGCCCAGAGCGGGGCCAACCTGCGTATTATGGCTGCGGTTTTAAGGTAAGTTGGCTTTGTTCCGCTTGTATGCGGCGGTCCTTGCCGCTCGGGTAGGTGTTCCGATAGTTTAGTCCGTGCTGCGGCCTTTGTGGAATCGTGCCGGGAGTTGAAGGCTTGGAGGAGGCGCGCGTGGAGGTGGCGATGAGATGTGTGCCTTCGGCGAAGGCGTACCCCGTGACATGGAGGTGCAGGTAGTGATAAATGTGGGCTAGGCTGCGGAGAGCTAGGTAGGGTTGTGATGATGCGGTGCTCCCCTCCGGCCATTTGGCGTATCCAGCGACCGTATCTTTGATGTGTGCCCGGTACATATCTTCCCTTAGGCCGGGTGCGGTTCGTGTGTTTCGTGTGACAATTATATATATATATATATATAAGTACGATATATACTAGGAATTAGTACCAGTATTATGTGTACGAAAACTAGTACGATGTGTACATGCCAATACGGGTATATGTACCGTATAATGCTGCCATGTGACAAGAGTTGTTCTTGTGAGACGAATGTCGCCTCGATTGCTACACTGGTTTTCGGAGCACGAGTTTCGATCCCCAATGTTGTCTACAATTGATGTCTCGCGCGGGGGGGAGGGGGAGGGGGGGGGGGGGGAGGAATGTAGTGTGACAATTATACGAGTACGATGTACTACGAGTTGGTAACAGTACTATGTGTACGAGTACTAGTACGATGTGTACTTGCGACTACTATGGGTATATGTACCGCATGATGCTGCCATATGTGGCAAGCGTTCTTCTTTTGAGACGAATGTCGCATCGATTGTTACATTCGTTCGTGTTCAGCTGTCGTTGAGGTGGCTTTGGCACGGATATGGAGAGAAAGCCGAGGCCAAGGTGGTCTTGGGGACGATGTAGGGCTTGCCGTGGAAGGGACCTCGCGGCGGACACGGCGTTCATTTACGGTAGCCCGTGCCGATGGCGGCGTCGAATTGGCGGAGCTGTTCCTTGAAGAAGAGGTCATGTCGTAGCGAGAAGAGCTTTAATTCCCTTCATAAGGGACTCGACTATGTGTGTCTTTTTGTTGGAGGAGAGGTGCAGTTTGGAGATAGCCCGGCCGAAGGGTCAGATTCGTGGAGCATGACTGACTGGTGTGCCGCGATGATGAGGGTCATTGTGGTGAGGAGCCCGAGGGTTTAACATGATTGGTCTGGGAGGAGGCAGTCTATGGGTTTTAGACGTCCGGACTCGCCGAAAAGGCGCATATGGGATAGTTGTTGGGAAAGGGCCTCCCGGGTCGCGGGGGAGAGCGATTTTGGTCTGCTCCGTAGGGCTCATGCATGTGGCCGTGCATTTAGAGGCCTCGACCGACATCTGTGTGTACTTGCTAAATTCGATTATTTTGATTAGTTGGAGTTTCATGTGCGCTATTGTGGATGTGGTAATGCTCATGTCGTCTACAAAGCCGTGATTAGCGTATGTGGGTCGATTGGGGTGTGTGGCATCGCGCATGCAATGGAAAGTGTAGCCCCGGCTACCGACCCGGAGCCAGTGCAAGAGGGGTTCCACGAAGCATAGGTGAACATGAAGGGGGATAGTGCGTGAGTCTCCTCGCAGGGTGCCCCTGTTCACTTTGACTTTCTTTGTTTCCCCCCATGGGGTATGATATGAAGTGGTCGTTTTGGAGTACATGTCCTTGCACATGGCAATGTACTCCGTGGTCATGCCCATTTCCATCATGGTTCTGAGAAGTATCTCGTGGTCGGTGGAGTCAAAGGCGCCTTTAAAGGCGACACATATGCCGTCTAGTTTCTCCCGTTACAGTTTTGAAGGAGTTCGTGATTTCCGAACAACTTCGGGTTGAATTGGAAAAGATCGTTCCGCATCAAAAACAAGAAGAGCACCAAGTTCGCAAATTTGCTTGACCTCAGCTCGAGCCCCATCATGTTAGTGGCAGTCATGGTGAGATTTTGTTTTCGTTGTTGTTGCGAGATTCCCACTCGATTGTTTTGCGCAGCGTTTTCATGCCAGTTGAACATCGTTCGACAGTCGATCGGTATGTGAAGCTTGGAGTTCGAGGCTGGACTGAAGTCCGAACGAGACTCCATATCTTTATTTGCCTCACATTACGACTTGGAGCTCAATAGACAAAGGGGGTTCCAATCAAATGGACCGCTTGCCCCGAAGGTCGTGAAGAACACTTACGAATCCATTCGGAAGGCTGTCAATCCTGTCAATCCTTGATGACAAGAAGTAGGGCTTTTGCAAAGACCGAACTCCCTTCCTAGCCGCCGTCATGAATGCAACTTGCGACCTTCCCATGTCCATTACTCCCCTGGAAAATAATATGACGTTCCTTTCAACTTACTGAAGTTCCGTTTTTCGACTTGAAGATGATATGGCTTCGGCCCCGAGCTGCCATGGCTTAACGAGCTGTCTCTTGCAAAGCTGAGCGATAGCGGGGGTTTCCGTGTGCACGAATTGCTATCAACGGTAGCGCGACATGGGGATCATAATTTGCAATTGAACTGCCCCGGGGGGGGGGGGGGGGGCGGGTATTAAACATGATGTACTATGTATGACCTTATAGTAGTGTTTATTAAAGTTCGATATATGTGAAGCGTTATGTATTGTGAGAATGGGTTTCCGGGGGCATCGTCACGGTGCTAAGCAGTACAACCGTATGTGCGTGTAACCCATCTTGATACATGAACTTTGTTATACACGGACCCGGATTCCCGGCCTCATGACGCCGCTGCGGCTGGCCGCTTGCTTCACGTCGCCATGTGACTCACCGCTGGCGCGGCTGCTGGAGTCGGAACCGTCGATGGTGCACGACAGCCTGGCATGGTCGTGGTCTGAGCCGGCGGAGGGCGCCAAGGCCGGCATGGTGGCGCCTCGCCCCGATGCGCGACCATCACAAGCGCTGCCACGTGGTACCGCATCCGTGTAACGATGACATGCATATCAATGCACGGTCCCGCGGCTAATAAATCAGCGGAGACACTTGGTTTTTTTGGAGAGCTTGTTTTTTATTACACGTGCCTTTTTGACCGGCATCGCGCTCTACAACTATGGAGTTGTATTGTTACTTGTATTGTTGACCCCCCCATGTCGCCCTACCGCTTATAGCGCGTCGTGTGGGCTAGATGTACATACTTGGTGGTTGGTATGCTTATCCAAGGCAAGCACTATGCGACCTCAAACCTCTTCGAGTTGGTAAAGGACGTTGAGAATTCTGCCGGCGACGATGACCCCTCGTTGCTTATCACACCAACGGGGACTTGCTCGCGATAATTACGTTCTGGAGTTTTCGCGATCTCACGGGTCGGGCATGCATCAAGGCAATGAATGCCATTGACACGGCCAAGGGCGGGGCAGCAATCCCCCTTTTGTCGCCCGACGAACCGGCCCGGGACTAGGCGGGCAGGTTCTCGGACCATATTATCGAGGCGGACATGTTGCAGCTGACGCGTCGGATTAGCAAGCGGCTTCTCGCCTTGACGCCATCACCAAGTTTTGGGCCAAGATTGACGACCTCAACCTACTTGGGTTCCCCCAAAAGTTCAAGAATTATTTTTTCAACGCTTCGCATCGCTCCGGTCCTTTGATGGTTTTGATGACCCCCCTGCCAGATGGGGGGCCATGAAATCCGTTGTATGCCTCACGCCAATATTGGATCAAGACTAGATCGCGGCCATCAACGTCAACATCAAGAGCGAGACATATCGCATCAAGAACCAAATGCCAGACTTAGTCATCGGTTTCTTCAAAAAGTTTGCTCCTTTAGCATGTGCTCCCGAGCTTCTCTCGATTTCCTCTCCGAATATTGCTAATGAGCCGTGGATATTGATGACAAATTTTCCGTATCACCAATGTTTTCTGAAGTTTTATCGTCTATGAGCCATTAATCCCGAATTATTTTTCCATTCGGGCCATATAAGCACTTCCCGTGATGCCCAAGGGCGAAGAGGTCGACCAAGATGAGAACGAGAGTAGTCCGTTTGAAGAAGAGCATTAAAAGGCGTGCATCGTGGAGGGGGACTTCAAGGCTCGCGCCACGCACAAAATCATCGCGGAAGCCATGATGAAACGGTGTGCCACTAAAGCCACGGTGTTCATTGCCGGCACGCTTTTCGGAGCTGGCTCGCACACCTCAGACACGAAGGACGATGCGTGGGGCACGGACGAGTTCAACGACGTGTTTGCTTTCGCCATGCAAGATATATTCCCCTCCCCCCTTTGGTGCGTTGATGACTTTATGTCATTTATCTAATTTCTGATTTTCCCCACATGCAGCTGGATATCTTGATAGGATCGAGTGACGTCTACAATACTCTCGATGGGTGCCCTTTCTTCATCCATCTCTTGGACCGGCAGCTTGGATCCGCGATCACAGTCGTTTAAACAAGCTGAGGCTCTGTCTATCACGTCCTGACTTGGGCCAAAGATTGCGGGATAAAGATGGGTTGTTCCCCGCGTCACGATGCCAAGTGCTACCTCCTCGCCAGTAAGTCCCTCCCCAACAACATAGATGGCAACATCGGACGTGCCGATGACCCCCGAAGGTGAGATTAGATTCGTGCAAAGTAGCCATCGTCGTGTTTTTAGAACTAGTCGATGACCCGGTTTGTGCCTTTCCATGTTCTCTACATCCATCATATGCTCGGCCATTTCAAGGACGCCGCGAAGATTAAGGACGAGAGCAAACACACAGTGAACAAAGTGCCATAAACCTATCGCTCTCTTCTCCAAGTAGCACATGAAGATGGCGGCAACATATAGCACAACCATTGTCGACGTCAGGGGATGAACCGGCGGGACAACCGCGGCGGTATGTGAGGGGTGCAATTAGGGTGAATGACACGACACTGCGATTATCATTAAATTAACGCCTCGTGCAGTCTGTCACGCCTTAAGGTCGCCGCGGCCTTCAGTGTGTGGTGGGACGCGATAATGCATCCGAGCCACTCGTGCAAACACATTAACTTGAAGACGGCCCTCATTGACAACCAGAAGACTCAAATCGCTGGGATGGAATCTAGGATGGAGTCATGGTTCAAAGAGAGCCATGGGACGAGACTCAGACTGGTAGTTCGAAATAACTATATCCGGTTTTTTTAGACCTACCAATGATCGCGGATGATGATGGGGATGAGTGAGAAGAGTTTATAGCGGCGGAGAGGAAGTGACTTGAGGCGGCAGATCGCCGAATCAAGGGAATAGCATGTCGACGATGATGATATTCTCTAGTGCACTTCTCCACAAGATTAGCCTTCTTGAGCCGTTCGTATATTTTGTTCTAGCTTGAACGGAATTTCAGCCCCAGACGGCACACAATCAGCATTTCTCATCAAATCAATACTTGTAACCATCCTTTCCCCTCAAAGTATTTCGTCCTTTGTTGGATGGGATTTCTATCCTGGCTTGGCACAAATGAGCTATGAACCGCATTAAGATTAGCTATCAATCCCCCTACTGACCCTAAACCCTAGTTTAGCCCTAAAAACAATGCACAGTTTGCCTCGGTGCATAATAGGTTACATAAATGTTTGCTCCTAGTGGAACTATTGTATGCGACTGATAGCTACAAGTACCGAGTACACCTAAGACGTAGTTAAATACTACTTGTAGCGGTCTAAACTAGTTTTGTGGTTTTCTCCTTTCCTAACCGCTTTTCCGGCTGCAAGTGTTGCTAAGTGGTACGGGCTACTAGTTCACCCGTAGTTGCGTCCGTTCGTGTGCAACACGAGCAGACATAAAAGCAACCGCAACGGCTGAGCATGCCATCTTCCAATTTTGATTTGATACACACAACGATTAATTGATGTCCCGTAACTTGTTGCGGACAAGGTCACATGTTGTTTCAAGACCACACCCGGCTCACCACCATATGTAATTCTCACCCGGACGTCCGTGCGTCACCATGCCACGTAGAGAAAGCTATGTGTCTCAAGTCTCATGCAACACTTCATTTATTGGCAACGTCCAACCTGCCCCCCTTGTGTCTGTTGCCTTGGCCGGTACTAACTGATGGGCGGTCACCCCGAGCGAGCACTCCAAGTCATGGACTGCTGCCGGTAGATGTCGGGTTGGCTATCTACGCACGGCCATTCGTCTCGTCGGTGCGCCCCCCCCCCCCCCTTTCTGCCGGCACTTCTTGAACCCCTCACAACTTTCGCAAGGGTGCACGCACGCTTATGCTGCAAACTCTATCGGAGTCCCGATGTAGTCCCCCATCCGCCACCAGAGCGGGTGGGCACCTAACTCCGGCGGCGTTGTGGACTACATTGACACCAACGTCCTCCCTTTGTTTCACCTACCGCGCGTGGTTCTTGATTCGTCCACATTGCGCCCCTTCGCCACGGCTTCCAAGATCAACACGACTCCGCAGCAGTGGCCCTTCCGGTGCTCCCTTCGTGACCTGGCGCTATCCTTGCTTCGTCAATCTGCCGCTCTCTTCGTTTGCTCTTTCCTTTCAAAACCATACTCAACTTGAATGATCTTAACTAGTTTATGAGGTTTCCTCCTTCCTATCCTCTTTTCCGGATACATGTGTTGCTAAGTGGTACGGGTTACTAGTTTAACTGTAGTCGCTGCGCCCGTTCGTGTGCAGCACGAATATACATAAAGGCAGCCGCAACAGCTGAGCCTGCCACCTTCCAGTTTCGCTGTGTTACACACAGCGCCCCCTGACTCCGTTTTCCCTCCGCCACGCTTTCACAGTTTCTCCAACCTCTGCCAATTTCGGCCCTGCTTGTCCGTGTGAAATAGCCTGCACGACGTTTTTGGCAAAGCCAGACAACTTGAAATGTGAATTCCAGCAGCATGATGGCGCGGATTCGCGGAAAGATGACTAGATCCGATCGTGACGTACCGCGCATGTATGTAAGGATTAGACTCGCACTCGTACTGGTACCAGTACGGATCGGAATAGCGGCGGATGCTCTTCGTCGATGAGCGGACGGGAGGAGGCGCGCGCATGCTGGATGACGCTGGCGTGGAAAGCGAACCAGGTACAGGTACCTGTACTCGATCGAGAGTACTGCAAACATAGATAATTCTGATGATATAAACCAGATAAGGCGCGGCGGTCCGCGCGCGCAACCACCCGCGCTGACGCATTGGGGAACGCACCCATCTGGATAGCGCCAGCGATCAAGAACCCATCATCACCAAGAACCGTCGGCACAACATCATCGCCGTCCGGCGTCCTTCCCACCTCGGCTCCCTGAGCCGCCTGTTTACTCGAGGTGCGATTCCTGGTCGCTGACGTTGCCGAGGCAGGGACTACCTCATGCGTCGCTTGTTTTGCCTGCGCTTGTGTCCGCCCCATCGCCCTTGGGGGGGCGCTCAATCGCGGTCCGCGCTCTCCTCGTATTGCACCGTGCCGAACGGTACACGGGCGGCGCTTAGCTGGCGGCACTCTGGCTGTATATTTTGCGCATGTACGGACTCGCGCAAAATATATAGCGGCTGCCCCCAAGCCTCCCAACCTGGCGGCGGCCCGCCCAACCTCTGCGGCCGCATCCGCCGACTTCCGCCTTGAGATCCACCTCACCGGCGGCCTCGTCCCTGTCAGCCCCGCCTGAGCTGCAGCCATCGAGTACTGCTGTCGGCGAGTCGCGGCGTGGAAGCGCGCGTAGTGGTGCCTAGCTGGCGGTACTTTTCTTGACGTCCCCCTCATAACACCAACCCCTCCAAGCGTCACTTGGCGCCCCAGCCACATAGAGCGCTGAGAGCTCGCTCCTGAGCATTCCAGCCCGCCTATCTTCGTCGCGGCCTGTCTGCACGCGGTGATCCGCGTCGCGGGCGGTAGTCCGTAGTCGTCGTGTGCTTCTGGCCCGACGCGGCTTTCCGTCGGTCGGTGCCGATTTGCAGAAGTACCGGTACGGTAGGAGCTCCGTGCTCAATGCGGCCGCCGAACTCCCATCAGCCGACCAACCGGCCCCTTCCCATGCACAAATCCTCGCCGTAACCCCCTCACCGCCTGAGCTCTGCCCCGCGTTGAAGATTACACATGCTAACCGTTCGCAGAGTGAGAGTGGCGGCGGCAGCCCACCCCGATGAACTCTGGTTGTCCGACTGGTGTTTTCTCGCTGCCCCTCTCGTCACCTTACCCGCAGGTCCCTGCCACCGCCTCCCTGCTGCGAGTACGTCTGACCCACAAGCAGCCACCCGTGCGACTCCGCGTGCGGAAGGTGTCCCATAATGGCGCCTGCGCTTCTCGCGGGGGCCGCTGTGCAGCCGACGGCTCTGGCCTCCAGCGCCCCTTCTCGCCGTGGCACCACGATGGTGACAACCCGCGTCGGTGCGTGCCATCTCCCCCCCCCCCCCCCCCCCCCCCCGGGCCGCCCCTCCGATCCCCGCGCCACCTGCCCCTCATGTCGAGCGTGATTTTTGTACTTCCGACCTAATCTTGTATCGGCACCCCCTGACCTCGCTTCCATCTCTTGCATTCATAACTTTCATTCTGACAGACGACGCTCTGCGGCGACATGCCCTAATGCCGGAGTGTCTCTATTCTGCCCATCGCAGGCTCCAAGGCCTCTAGTTTCTGCCCCCGGAGCATCAAAGTTGGCAGCCATGCCGGGCCTGCGCGGCTAGCGCGCTCCTCAGTGCGGCCCCTGGCTGCGTCCAAGAACAACAAGGTCAATGCTGCAGCCGCTGACGCGTCGGTGGAGCTGGACCGCATCGACCACTTCGTGAAGAGCAAGGGCGGCTCCCGCTCCATCCGCAAGGTGCTCATAGCCAACAATGGCATGGCGGCCGCCAAGTGCATCATCTCCATGCGCCGCTGGGCCTACCTCACCTTCGGTGACGAGAACGCCATCACCTTTGTGGCCATGGCTACTCCTGAGGACCTCGCCGCGAATGCTGAGTTCATCCGCCAGGCAGACGACTTCATTGAGGTGCGTGTCCAGCGCTGTGTCTGCCAGAAAAGTCCACATTCGTACTACAGTATCAATGCTAATCTGGCAGGCTTGTTTCCGCCGACATGCAGGTTCCTGGCGGCGCCAACAGGAACAACTACGCCAACGTGCCGCTCATCGTCTCCCTGGCTGCCAGGGTGGGCGCTGACGCTGTCTGGCCCGGCTGGGGACACGCAAGTGAGAAGCCTGAGCTGCCGCAGTCGCTTGCGGTGAGCACGGCCCCTCCTGCTGTCACTCCCCTCCTTGCCCTCCTTCCTCCCGTCTTCCCACTGGTCCCTTGAGCCGAGAGCTTGTTCAATGCAATACGTAGCTGAGACATTGTGGTCTTGGTCTTCCTCCCCAACCCTTCTTTTTCCGCAGGATCGTGGCATCATCTTCATTGGGCCCACCGCCCCGGTGATGAGCGTGCTGGGCGACAAGATTGCCGCCAACATCCTGGCGCAGACAGCCGGTGTGCCCTCGATCCCGTGGAGCGGAGATGGCCTGGTGGCCAACCTGACAGAGGAGGGCACCATCCCGGATGAGACCTTCCAGAAGGGCTGCATCCACTCGCTGCAGGAGGCTCTCGATGTCGCTGACCGCATTGGGTACCCTGTCATGCTCAAGGCGTCCGAGGGCGGCGGCGGCAAGGGCATCCGCATGTCTGCCAATAAGGAGGAGCTCGTCTCAAACTATGACCAGGTGGGGCACACGCGTGTCCACCCTCCTTGCCGGCCTTGCGCCCGCCCCTGTTGCTCCTGAAGCTCTTACGATGCAATTATCCCCCCCCCCCCCCCCCCCCCCCCAACCCCCGTCCCCCTCCCATTTGTGCGACAGGTCAGGGCAGAGGTGCCCGGGTCGCCTGTGTTCATGATGCAGCTGTGCTCTGGCGCGCGCCACATTGAGGTACAGATCGTCGGTGACATGCATGGCAACGCCGTGGCGCTCAACGGCCGCGACTGCTCCACTCAGCGTCGCTTCCAGAAGATCTTCGAGGAGGGTCCGCCCACAATTGTGCCCGCCGAGATCTTCAAGCAGATGGAGCGCTCCGCCCAGGTGAGGCAGCACGCCGCGGCAGGGATGAGGACGGGATCGCGGCCGGGGATGCGTTTTTGAGGAGAGCACGCGAGAGGGTGGGCAACGCATGGACATAACCCTTGCTTTGTCTCCTCCTCCCCGTTGTTGCTCATCACTTTGATGCCTCTGCTTTCCGCACTCGCAGAGGCTCACTCAGAGCATCGGCTACATTGGTGCCGGTACAGTGGAGTACCTCTTCAATGCTAATACAAAGGAGTACTACTTCCTGGAGCTCAACCCCCGTCTCCAGGCATGCAAACTTGCGCCCTGCTGATGCCATGCTGCCAAGTTGCCACCTGCCCCAAGCTGCCAAGCTAGAGCTGAGCTCGCCCACTGGCCCCAGCTGCCTCAGTTTCCCCTGACATATGTCGCTTGACTGTGTGCAGGTGGAGCACCCCGTCACGGAGGGCATCACCGGTGCCAATGTTCCGGCAACCCAGCTGCAGGTTGCCATGGGTATCCCGCTGCACAACATCCCGGAGATCCGCCTGCTGTACGGTCTCCAGCCCACGGAGCAGACGCCCATCGACTTCATGACGGAGGACTACCTCCCCATCACGCGCCACGTCATCGCGGCTCGCATCACGGCAGAGAACCCCGATGAAGGTGAGCTGCCGCCGCTTGATGACGAACTGCAAGAACATGACCTCAGTGAATGCAGGCGGGAAGGTAGGAGGAGGAGGGGGAGGGGACCAGCGGCACGCGGTGCAAACGCGACCCCCCTCATTGCGCTACCCCTGCAGGCTTCAAGCCCACCAGTGGAGCCGTGGAGCGCATCCAGTTCCAGAGCACCCCGAATGTCTGGGGCTACTTCTCCGTCGGTCCCAACGGCGCTGTCCACGAGTTTGCCGACTCGCAGTTTGGGCACGTGTTTGCGTCTGGCCCCACGCGTGAGGACGCTCGCAAGGTGGCCCCCCAAACTTAAAACCAGAGGTTTCTCCACCAAGGGCAGGCTGAGCAGGGGGCGTGGATAATGTGGGGTGTGCATCGGGGGTGAGGTGGTGGTGGTGGTGGGTCTTGGATAGGGCAACGCTGTGATGGCGGGGCTGCACTGTCTGATCTCCATGCCGTCGATGCGCTGCGCTTGCTTGCAGGCGCTCATCCTGGCGCTCAAGGACCTAGTGGTCCGCGGCGAGATCCGCACGGCAGTGGAGTACCTGGTGCAGCTACTCAATACCAAAGAGTTTATCGACAACAACATCGACACCTCCTGGCTGGATGGTCTCATCAAGGAGAAGTCGCTGGGCATCGACATTGACCCGCAGATGGTGGTCATGAGCGCCGCGGTCGCCAAGGCGCACGGCCATGTGTCCGCCGTGTCGGATCAGCTCCTGCAGAACTTCTCCAAGGGCCAGCTCGGCACGCAGGGCGTGGCGTCGCTCAACAAATTCCCGGTGGAGATCACGTACCGGGACGTCAAGTACGAGTTTGATGTGTCCCGCTTTGCGCCGGGCATGTTCCGCTTCAGCATTGGCAACACAATGGTGGAGGCCAAGGTGAGCTAGCCCGACCGCCCTGCCTCATCTATGTGGGTGCGGGCAAATGATCCGGCAAGAGGGCCCGATCAGACAGCCCCTGATCTTGTGCGCTGACTGCCTCTGCTTTGCCAACTCCTTCAGGTTCGCGAGCAGAGCGACGGCACCCTACTGGCCTGGTATGCAGGGTCCACGCACAACGTCACTTCGACGGAGGAGCCGCTGGGCATGCGCCTCATGCTCGACGGCAACACGCACCTGCTGCCCACCCAGTTCGACCCATCCGAGCTGCGCACCGATGTCACCGGCAAGCTCATCCGCTTCCTGCAGCCGGACGGCGCAGAAATCCAGAAGGGCAAGCCTTTTGCCGAGGTGGAGGCCATGAAGATGGTCATGCCGCTGGTGGCCCAGGAGACCGGCAGGATCAACCACGCAAAGGTGCCCATCCCTCCGATGTGCCTGTCCCAAGTCGGTATACACACTTGCCCCCCCTCTATCACATGGGCAGCGCGCATACTCAGCAGACTGCTGCACATAGTGATCACAAAAGCAAACAGGTAGAATGGTGGATTAGGCGCTATGGAGGCTCTTGCACCTCACCCCATTTCTGGCATGCCTCGCAGGCTGCTGGTGCTGTGATTGAGGCCGGTGAGCTTCTGGCCAACATCGAGCTGGCCAACCCTGGCAACGTCAAGACCATCGAGCCCTTCACCGGGCGCTTCACGCCCGGCGGCTGGTCCGAGGGCATGCCCTCCATTCTGGGCAGCACCGAGGACGAGGATGAGGACGTGGCGCGCTCTGTGCTGGTGGACTCCATCATGGAGGTCACCCGCACCCTGGACGGCTACCTGGGCGCCAGCACCGCGGCGCTGAGCAGCAACCTGCTCAACGCGCTCAGCGACATGCGCCTGGTGGAGGAGGGCGCCATCGAGGCGCTGACGAGCCCGACCGCGCCCACCATGGTCGCCCGCCTCATGTCCCGCATCCGCCCTAGCGACAGGTCCGACCCCGCGGATGACACACCCGTGCAGCAGCTGTGGAGCCTCGCAAACGATGTCATCTCGGATGTGCTCCTGGGATACCTGGATGTGGAGGAGCAGTTTGCATCGGAGGCCACCGACCGCGTCGTGGACAGCCTGGTCAGTGCCACTACCTATCATTTATGGTGATCCCTGCTGTAAGATTTGTGTTGCCCTCCCTGACCGGCGCTGAACCCCCCCCCCCCCCCCCCCCCCCCCCGCCCCCCTATTACTTCCTGCCAACACCCAGATTCGCGCCAACAAGGACAACCTCTCGGCGGTCATCAGCATCCTGGTGGCGCACTCGGCGATCAAGCCCCGCACAGAGCTGCTCATCAACCTGCTCAAGCTGCTGCCGACACTGCCGCAGCGCATGATGAGGGACGTCCCCATCGGCTGGGGCGACGACGGCGCCTCCCCCTCGCCCACTCTGCTCAAGGTGCCACGCACGCCAATCCCACCACGGTTCTTTCAACCCCCCTTGCTACCATCACGCAAGCCTGCCAGTGCAGTCCGTGTTGTGCCCTCATATCCCTGCCTGCGCTTGCGTTGTCATGCAGACCCTGGAGCGCGTCGCTGCGCTGCGTGGCAAGGCCTACGGCGAGCTGGCGCTCCAGGCGTCCCGCCTGATCGAGGAGTCGCGCAAGGGCTCCCTTGCCCAGAGCTACGAGGAGCTCAAGAAGCTGCTCACCGGCAAGGTCGGCATCAAGAGCTTCTTTGGCGTCAAGCCGGGCGACCTCGACTCGCTCGCCATGTCCTCCACACTCGCTGTGGATCTGCTCCCATCTGTGTTTGTGGACAAGGACGAAAAGGCTCGCGAGGCCGCGCTCGAGGTACGAGTGAGCGAGTGCATGCAGCGCTGCTCTGGATCGGCGCCAATGTGCGGGCCTCACGCTCGCGGCCCGCACCCCTGACCTCGATGTATCGACACGGTCCGCTGTTCCGCTTTCTGTGCAGGTGTACACCAAGCGTGTGTACCGCGCCCACCGCCTGGTCAGCATCGATGTCGCGTCCCCGAGCCCTGACCAGTGCCAGTCGCTGTGGAAGTTTCAGTACCGCCTTAACCCGGAGACCAGCCCCATGCGGTACGGCATCATGCGCACCACCACCCTCGCCAACCTGGAGGACACCGTCCAGAGGATGCTGAACGAGCTACGCAACGAGATCAACAAGGCGGAGAATGTGCAGGGTGACGTGTCGCGCTTGCCGCTGCACGTGCTGCACGTCTGTGTGTACGATGTCGAGGATGAGGAGGCGGACCGCAAGATGCCCATGGTCCGTGCTAGCCTCCACATGGGGCAAGGATGCCCCCCCCTCCCCCCCCCCCCCAACAAGCTCTCTGGGCTCCATCTCGCGTTCCTGACTCAAACGTGATTGCCATGCCCATCACAGATCCTGGCTAAGCACCGCGAGGAGATGAAGGCCATGGGCATCAAGCTCGTCAACCTGGTGTCCTACACCCCGCAGATGCTGCCCCGCTACTACACCTTCCTCCAGAGCCTGGGTGCGCGCCTGCCTTGTCTCCCCCGCCGCTACGCACGCCGCTCCAGGCGGGCAGCGCCTGACTGCTTGCACCGCACCCCGGCCGCTGTGGCTCAGACTACGCGGAGGACGCCATCTACCGCGGCGAGCGCCCCACCATGCCCCATCTCATGGAGCTGCACAAGCTGCCGTCCCTGTGGAAGGACATGCAGCGCCTGGCCACCGTCAACCGGTGCGATGCCCAACAACCTGCCCCACACAAATGCTGCAGCAAGGGCAACCTTAGCCCGCATCCTAGCCTCCACCAGCGCAGCTGGCCACCCTCCACCAGTCGCTGACCAGGCCCCCCCCCCCCCTCTCCCCCGCCCCCGGCCACCTTGCCACCGGCCCCGGCTCCCATGCACCACAGGGACCTGCACGTGTACGCCGCGACGGATGTGAACAGCGGCCCGCGCGGCACCCGCCACCTGCTGCTGCGCCGCATTGCGCACAGCTCCGACACCCTGGATGGCGGCCTGGAGCGCCTGCTCTCCAAGTCGGTGGACGCGGCTGAGCTGGCGCTGCTGGACCCTGTGGCCACCTCTGTGCGCCTCCCACCCCGTCCGGCTGCCCTGGCCCCTCTCCGGGTCCATGCGACCCTCTGATGGCAGGACTTGCACGCTGACAGTCCCTCTGTTGCGCTGCCATCACAGATCTCCAGCGTGCACCTCTACATCAACTTCCTGCCGCTCATTCCCGGCAAGGCCGCGGACCAGATCAGCGCCATCATGAGCCAGGTGTCGCGCTACATCTCCGCCAACGCGCCCAAGCTGCTCAAGCAGCAAGTGGACGAGATCGAGCTTCGCTTTGTGATCGGCGAGGGCGCGGAGGTGGGCCTTCCCCCGCCGGTCTCACACTGTTTAGCGCCGGGTGTGTGGCAGTACAGTAGCGTGGATGATTGACAGGGCAGGATGCCTGGCCCGGTACGGCGGATTGACCACCCACCGCCCGCACGCCCACCCCTCTTGGGTATGCAGGCTGTGCCGGTGCGCGTGATCGCGTCCAGCGTGACGGGACAGTGGCTCAAGGTGGAGGGCTACCAAGAAATCCTGAACAGCGTGACGGGCCGCGTGGAGCGCTTCTGCCGCATGAACGCGGAGGGCGGGGGCGAGGAGTGCTCCCTGGAGGACAGCGTGGCCGACACCTCGCGCCTGGCCGTCAAGCGCGCCGCCGCGCGCCGCATCGGCACCACCTTTGCGTACGACTTCCTGGGCCTGCTGGAGAAGAAGCTGGTGGGGCAGTGGAATGAGTACATCTCCTCGGTGCCGTCTGCCGTCATGCCGGACGTGCTGTTTGAGGCCAAGGAGCTGGTGATGAACGCGGCCGGCGTGCTGGTGGAGACGCAGCGCCCCGCGGGCTCCAACGACCGAGGCATGGTCGCGTGGCGCTGCAAGCTGTACACGCCCGAGTACCCCGCCGGCCGCGAGGTCATCCTCATCGCCAACGACTGCACCTTCCAGAGCGGCTCCTTCGGCGTCGCGGAGGACGAGTTCTACGCCGCCGCCTCCAGAATTGCCCGCGCTGAGGTGCCCCCCGCCCCCCCCCCCCTCCCCCCCGGCTCCTCCCCCCCTGGCCCGGCCTTTCAACCCCCGCTCTGTTGCGGTACTTGCTCTGACACGCGGCTCCCCGCTCTGGGCAGGGCGTGCCCCGCGTGTACATCTCGTGTAACGCCGGCGCGCGCATCGGCCTGGTGGAGGAGCTGAAGGACAAGTTCAAGATCCGCTGGAACGACGCCTCCAACCCCTCCCTCGGCTTCAAGTACCTCTACTTTACCCCCGACGAGTACGGCTCCCTGGCGGAGGGCAGCGTGAAGGTGAAGGAGATCTTCGACGAGGGCGAGCAGCGCTTCATGATCACCGACATCATCGGCACCAAGCACGGCATCGGCGTGGAGAACCTCATGGGCTCCGGCCTCATCGCGGGCGAGACGAGCGCCGCGTACGAGGAGACCTTCACCCTGAGCTACGTCACCGGCCGCTCCGTCGGCATCGGCGCCTACATCTGCCGCCTCGGCCAGCGCGTCATCCAGATGGACAACGGCCCGCTCATCCTCACCGGCTATGGCGCCCTCAACAAGCTGCTGGGGCGCACTGTGTACACCAGCCAGGACCAGCTGGGCGGTCCTCAGGTCAGCCGGCGCCCCAACCCGCCTGCCCCAACCGGCAGGCTCCCTCGCAACGACGCGCGCCCCTGAGAGGACGCTGACGCGCCCCCCCCCCCCCCCCCCCCCCACAACCGCAGATCATGGTTCCCAACGGCGTCACCCACCAGCAGGTGCCCGACGACCAGGCCGGCGTGGAGGCCATCCTGAAGTGGCTCAGCTACATCCCCGCCACCAACAAGATGCTGTCGCCGGTGCTGCCCTCCGCGGACCCGGTGGACCGCGACGTCAGCTACACCCCCACCAAGGTGCGCCCAGAGCAACCCCCCCCCTCCCCCCCCCGCCGACCCCTGACCCCCTGCAGCATACAATGCGCATGATTTGTCCGGTGCTGAGGTGCCGCACCGCCTGTGCGCCCCCCCCCTTTCCCTCCTGCAGGAGCCGTACGACCCGCGCTGGATGCTGTCCGGCCGCACCATCGACGGAGTGACTGAGACGGGCTTCTTCGACGAGGGCAGCTGGACCGAGACGCTGGCCGGCTGGGGCAAGTCGGTGGTGACGGGCCGCGCCAAGCTGGGCGGCATCCCCATGGGCGTGATCGCCGTGGAGACGCGGCTGATGGAGCAGCGCGTGCCGGCGGACCCCGCGGACCCGGAGAGCCGCGAGGCCATCCTGCCGCAGGCGGGCCAGGTGTGGTTCCCCGACAGCGCGTACAAGACGGCGACGGCCATTCGCGACTTTGGCCGCTCGGAGAACCTTCCCGTCATGATCTTCGCCAACTGGCGCGGCTTCTCTGGCGGCACCCGCGACATGGCGCGCGAGGTGCTCAAGTTTGGCTCCATGATCGTGGACTCCCTGCGCGAGTACAACTTCCCCGTGTTCATCTACATCCCGCCCAAGGTGCGGCGCTTTGCCGTCTCGGCGGATTGTCACCACTGGCATATACCGCTCCGAGGGGAGCCATGGGGAGCCCCTGGCGCGATGTGAAGCGCGTTTCATGGTGTCCTTACAGATCACCGCCCTTTTTTGTTTGTGTGCGAATGGCGGCGCTGTGTCTGGATGGCAACGGCGGCGCGCTGACGGCCGTGGCTGCGTGTCCTGGCAGGGCGAGGTTCGCGGCGGCGCGTGGGTGGTGGTGGACCGCAACATCAACCCCGACTGCATCGAGTTCTACGCCGACAACGACGCGCGCGGCGGCATCCTGGAGCCGCCCGGCATCTGCGAGGTCAAGTTCCGGGCCAAGGACCAGATCGCGCTCATGCACCGCCTGGACCCGGTGCTGAAGGAGCTGAGCAAGGCCCCGCAGGACAACGCGGTGGAGATCGCCAAGCGCGAGGACCTGCTGCTGCCGCTGTACACGCAGGTGGCGCACGAGTTTGCCGACATGCACGACCGCACGGGCCGCATGACGGCCAAGGGCGCCATCCGCTGCGCGGTGCCGTGGAAGGACTCGCGCCGCTTCTTCTTCAAGCGCGCCTCGCGCCGGCTGGCCCTGCAGGGCGTCGCCAACGAGCTGATGGCGCGCTGCCCCACGCTCAAGGACGCCGGCCTCGGCAGCTGCATGGCCAAGATCCAGGGCTGGGCGGCGGCGGACGGCGTCGACTGGGAGAGCGACGACGCCGTCATCGCCTGGCTCAGCACGGACCAGAGCGCCAAGGTGGAGGACGCGGTGCGCGAGGGCATGACGAGCAAGGTCAAGGCGCTGCTCGCTGGGCTGGACCCCGAGGCCGCCGCGCAGGTGCTCAAGGCCGCCAGCGAGTGAGGCGCGCCCGAGTGCGGGCCGACGCTGCCGACACGGCCGGTTTTTGAGCATGCCGCCCCTCGCGCTGACGGTGCATCACTCGCCCCTTCCCTCGCCTCCACGGCATGGATGAGACCGCCCTTACTACCTCCCACCATTGATAGTACTGTACCCCCCCCCCCCCCCCCATAACCGACTGTAAAGCCACGCATCAGTCGCCGTAAGCCTCCTCCCCCCCCCCCCCCCCCCGCGCCCGGCCGCACCCCCGGCATCCGCCAAGCCGGCCTATGGCCGAACCTGGGGGAGCTTACAAAATATACTCTGACTGCTGACATGCTACTTCTAGTACTATTTCCCGTAGTACTATTGGGACTGCGCTATTAGTGCTGGTAGTAGTGTTTTGAAGTCACCCAAATGTGGTCCCTCATGAGGCCGTGCGGGTGCGGGTGCCATCACATCATGCAGTTACCTGTGCAAGTTCTGCACCTGACAGCCTCTGTGGCGTATTTGTCATGACAATAGCCAAGGCGAATTCACATCGCACGCTCGGCAGTAAAAAGCAACAGTGCCAAGAGCTGCGGATAACATTGTGTTCGAGAAGGTGGGGGAAGGGGGGGGGGAAGGGGGGGGGGGGACTTTTCTGCAAGCCGCATTCCAAACATGCAATCGAGTCTGGTTTTTGCCAAGAAGGGTGTGAATGCTGTTCTACACGGACAAGAGCCGAAATCGGGAGAGGTTCAAAGGGGCCCACAACGAAACTGGAGGATGGCAGGCTCAGCTGTTACGGCTGCTTTTATGTCTGCTTTCACGTCGACGGGTGAACTAGTGACCCGTATCACTCAAGCATCACATGCAAAGCGGTTGGGGAAAGGAGGAACCCCCGTGAACTAGGGTCGAACATTTCAAAGTCAAGTCCGGTTTTACCAGTGAAGAACGAACGGAGAGAGCGGCAGGTTGACGAAGCAGGGGTAGCGCCATATCACGTAGGACGCGCCGGTAGGGCCACCGCCGCGCAGTCGTGTTGAATATGGAAGTGGCGAAGAGGCGCAATGCGGCCATAGAAGAACCATGCGCCAGGGGATGGGAGGACTTTGGGGTCGATGTAGTCAAGGACGGCGTCGGAGCTATGCGCCCACCGACCCATGTAGCGGATGTGGGACAGCGGAACGCCGACGGCGTTGGCAGCTGAGGCCGCATCCTTCATCCTGAGGCTGTGAGAGCTCCAGGAGGTGCCGACAGGAGGCGCCGCATCGACGAGACGAACGGCCATAGAAAGCCACTCCGACATGGAGGCGGCTGCTGTCCATGAGGTCGAGTGCTCGGCAGGGGTGACAACCCAAAAGTTAGAGCCGGCCAAGGCGGCAGAGGGGACTGACGGAACTGTGTCGCTCAAGTACCGGAGGAGACGAGCAACGCAGGGCTGCTCGGCGACGGGCAAGAGCATGACGTGCATATAATGTTGTCAATGCCGCGCTTTTTGGCGCGGCCCTTGTCGCGGTATACCTGCAGGGTGATGTTGTACGGATCGACATGTGCGCCCTGTACTCGACTAGACACACCAGTCAGCCTCCGGGCGGAAAAGATTCAGTTGATGACCGCGGCCACGAGGGGGCCGAAGTCGTACCGGTACTCGGGGGGAAGGGGGGGGGAGGGGGGGGGGGGGGGGGGGGGATAGTAGTGATGAGCAGCTCGTTCGGCTCTCTCAACAAACGAATAAGCGCGCGACATCAGCGGGTAAGAGGACGTAGTGAAGGGCAACCGCGCCCACGCGGCGTTGCCGGAGCATCGGGCCCCAACGAGCAGCCGTGAGGTGCACGTTGTCCTTATAGCTACGGGAGCATTGTTGTGCAGCTCGAAGAAAATGTTGATGGCCGACAGGCAGGGCCTGCCTGCAGCGATTCAGCCCCAATATGACCCCGCTCGCCGATCCAGGCGACGTACCGAACGGCCGTAGCGGCCGTCGCCTCCAGAAGGCTGATGTTCTCCAAGTCATGGCAGAACTCGACGAACAACTTCAGCTTGCAAGTGTAGCTCTTGAGGGTCTAATCGGAGAGGGAGCCTGACAAGAGTTCGAAGGCCCGTTGTCCAAACTCGTCGGATCCGACAGCAATATGTAGACGAGCACAGAGTGACGCTGCCCGAGGAGGAACCGCTGCGGGCTCGTCAATCATGTAAGCGCGACGTTTGACAGAGGTGGCAACAAGGGGGCCGAGACAACTGGGAAAAATACTCGGCGGCATCCGTGAAATTGCCGGCAGTTCCAAACAGGCCCCCACGCGGCATCGGTGAGGGTCGCGGGGCCACGTGATCCCGAGGCCCGGTGGGTGTGAGTTGACCATCATGTTCGCTCACGCGTGCAACATGTCCCACCTGCTGGCAAGGTTCCGCCACAGCATCGTCTCGCCCTCCCCAGGTGGTCCAAACTCGTGCAAGGTCTTCACGTGCGACCTCGGTGCTTCGCTGCCGTCTGCACATAACCCTAGTATACCCTAATAGTTGCCGCCCTACTCGTGTTGGCCCTACTCCACAAACACCACGCAATCCCAGAGCACGGCTTTATGTCGGCGCACCGCCACGCACACCTTTGATGCTGGAGTGTACCTGCAGACCTTGCTACCGGCACCCGGGGGGGGGTGGGGGGGGGGGCATTGCCGCAGACTGCATGTAGCCCCGTGCGAACACATCGAACAATGTAGTGAGATTAACATAATCCTAGCGACCAAGACACAGAGGCCGGGGGCCGCTTCCCATGTAGACAGTACGATGGGGGCATAGCAGAGCAAGCCGTTGCTGAAAGGCACCACTGCCCCCCCCCCCCCCCCCGGGCCTGACCGAGGGTGATTGTGTCGGATCAGCCGCACGTGGTGATGCTTCCGTATGAGAAATGATGGCTATAATTACAAGACGAGCGCCGCATGCACGCACCGCGGCTGCCGAGGCGTTCCCTCTTTCCTTGTGGCTCTCCTCTTAGGAGTCGCTGATTCTTCAGTGGTTGTCTTGCTGTGTGTCGTTGTTGTCCCCCCCCCCCCCCCCCCTTCCGCTCCCTACCCCTGGCCCGGGGCGCATGTGGTCGACCCCCGCAGCAGCTTCTCCCGCCGCGCCGCCGCGCCGCCCGAAGCGCCCGCGCGCTACCCGGCAGAGCTATGCCGCCGCCGCCGCCGACAGCGAGGTGGCCCCATCACCCCGAGTACGGCTTGGGGGCGCCCGACTTTTGCGGGTTATTCTTGAGCAGGTAGCCGGCGAGGTACTCCACCGGGTTGGCGGGCCGCTCCTTCACCAGCGCCTGCATGCCCTGCAGCAGGATGGGCACCACCGTGCTCTCCTGCAACAAGAGGGACCCCGGGGGGAGGGGGGGGGGAGGCACACACGCGGCGCCGGTGTCAGCCGCCTGCAAATGCTCGGCCGACGGTAAGGGCGGAAGGTGCAGCCGCGCGATGGAGCGGCGTGGGCGGGTGCGGTGGGGTGTTGGGGAGGGGTTCTTAAGATGGGCGGAAGTGGGGGGATGAGAGAGGAAGAGGGGGGGGCGCACCAGGTACTGCCGGATGGGGAGCGCCTGCGTCTGCAGCTTGGCCTGCACCGCCATGGCGGCCTTCTCCGCGGAGCGAGACTGTGGGTAGGGAGAGAGGCGAGAGAGGGGGGGGGGGGGGGGGGGGGGGGGGGGGCGTCCATCATATGCCTGGTTGCGCCATCTCACATGCGGGGCGATGGCGAACCCCAATGCCAGCCACACCCTGCCTGATGCGAGCACGCGTGCTTGAATGTTGAGAGGGGAGGTGGGCCGGGGGGGGGGGGGGGGGGCGGGGGGGGGCGGAGAGGAGACGACATGTGTGCACCAAAATGCACCAAAACTTGTGCCTTCGAGCCACCTCCTCAGTGACTCTCAATCGCTGGGGTGTCAGCGGGGTGAATGGGGTGAGGTGAGGCTGTATCGGGGTCCGCACCGCCTCTGGGTTCTCAAACACCAGCGCCGGGTCGGCCGCTGACTTGGAGGCCATCTCCTCTGGTGCCAAGCGGATCACACGCAATGGACAGAATACTCAGCCGGGCGTATGCAGGTGCTGTGGTGCATCCTCCCAGGCAAGGATCCCCCCCCCCCCCCCCCCCCCCCCCCCCCGCCCATCTGCTGACAACCAGAAGCTGCGTTGACACACTCAATCACGTAACGCGTCAAACAGGCCAGCTGGCAGCAGGGCCTGGAAACCGAGTAGCTCTGCTAGTAGTTGGGGGCGCTGGCAGGGGCGGGCGGGCAGGCTGAAGGGCACGCTGGAGGGGCGGCATGCGGCTCCGCATGCCGCCGCGGGCTGTTCTAAAGTACGCGATGAGTACGGGATAGCGCGCCCTCAGCGTACCCGCTGCTGGCGTAGTCACGGGCTGCTCGTCGGCCATCGTTTGCGGCTTCTGTCTTTAGGACAGCAAGGTGCTGCTGCTGCTCACGCACTGCCGGTGGTTGCCGTCGGGTGGGTAGTCCCTCTGCGCTGCCCAGTGAAGGGACGTTGCTGACGACGACACGCTCGCGTCTACTACATTTACCAAACCTTGGCTTCTGTGACCGGGCGCGGCCGCGGCGGCGCGCGCATCTGTATTTAGTACCAGGCACGACTGGCACCATGTACCCGTGTACATTTGCGTGACATTATAAAAATCTCGCGTAACCGCGCGCTTTCCTCTTATTCGCGCCAGCGGACGACAATAATCCGTGTATTACCCGGAAATAGTCGCTATATGTTTCGTCGCGTCGAATATGATCATGATCATCGCGCGCCGTCGTCATCGTGTCCTCATCGCGCGCGCGGCCGTCGACCTTTCTGCGCTCTCATCTGCTGCTTTCACGCTGTAGTCGCTGGTTCGTCGTCGACGAGCCCCACTACAATTAGTCAAGCGCGGTCACGCAGGCAGCAAATGGACCGGCACTGCCACCGACCAACGCAGTCACTGTCGCCGCCGACAGGTGTCCCCCCTGTCGCTTGCCTCTTTTGAGCCAGCAAGCAGCGCCCTTGCTCCGACACGCGGCGACACAGGCTCGCGGCGCCCGGTTTACCAGCTCCACCCTCCCCCGCCTCCACCCCACAACTCGCATCCCCCCCCGCCCCCGTCGCATCGCAGCGTCGCGTCAGTGCCGCAGCGATGGCGCAGGCGCTGGCCAACTCTGCCGGCATGTGTGGCTGGCCGGTGCGGCGCATGGCGGAAAGGCGCGGCTACCTCGTGCTCCTTCACAGACAGGCATGCCGCGCGGGCCCGATGCGGCCCACTTGCCGGGCGGTCGTTGTGCGCGCGACCAAGAGAGAGGGGAGGAAAAGATAGAGAGAACGAGATAAGGGGATGCATGGCTTGATTAAGGCCAGGAATCTCGCGGCAGCGAGTAAACAGTTCAATTATCGAGAACAGGAGGTAGCTAAAGGGCACGAATGTCCCCCGTTGGGTTTGCAAGTAGCGCCCTCATCGCGGTGAGAAGGAAGTTGCTGGGTGAGAGGTGGGGCTGACTGATGAGAGCTGGGTGGCTGGTGTGTAAGGCGCGCGGCACACGGGTAAGCGGCTTGCAAGCCCAGCGCGCATCGGCTGGGTCCGGGGTCGCCGGGCGGGGCTGCTATGGGACGCCGCCTGGTGCCCTGGGCGGGGTGAGGTGCTGGCCCTGACAGCATCGCCCGCCCGCCGGTGCCGCAGTTCGGGCGCACGCCAGGCGCGAGACTGGCGGGCGAGCTCAGCTCGGCCAAGTTCACCAAGGGCATGCCTGCGCTGCTGGAGCGCGCAGCGGGGCTGGGGCTGGAGGCAGCCCTGCAGGCGGAGTCTGGAGGGGCGGAGGGGCGGAGCGACCGGCGGCCGCGAGGGGGCACGGCCTCCCGCACAGGTGGGCGCCGCTGGCAGCTGTTGGGATCGCTGGCGGGGGCAGTGAGGGGTGATGCCATACTACGCACAAACGAGGCGGATCCTCGCGAGCGATCACATACAACTGACGACGTGAAGGAAGCAATATGATGGACAATGTCATGAGAGCAACTCGCGCACCTTATGGGCATCCAGTCATCGATCCCATTGTGCAACGAATGGCAGGCCACCGCCACACCTTGCCTACCCTGCTGAGGAATCCACCTGCTGCGCACTTGAGGGGCAACTGGTCGGCTCATCTGCACTTGCATAACATTGTGGGACACTCGGGACATTTTGGACGCTTGGGCATGACCTGGTGATGGTAGTCTGGGGGGGAAGGGGGGGGGGGGGGGGGTCGAGGGCCATGTTGGTGCTGAGGTTGCGGATGGGCGGGCAGGGCGGCTGCAGGAGCTGCCGGTGGTGGCGCCCGCGGAAGAGCACCTGAACTCCGCCACCAAGCGCGCCACCAACTTCCGCATGGATAAGGGCGCCAAGTGGAAAAACAGCAAGCTGCGGGACGGCAAGACAATGGGCATCACGCTGTAGGCCCGCCCGGAGCAGCCGCTCAGTCCCCTCCCCCCCTCGGCTGTCCTCCCGCTGGCTGTCCCGGTTGCAGTAGCTGATAGCCCCCGCTGGCCCCCTTCACCCCGCCCTTACCCTGCCTCGTGCCCTTCACAGCGCCGCCATGAAGCTGGACTGCATGACCAAGGAGCTGGCGGGCCCGATGAAGGTGTACGTGAAGGGCTTCCCGGCCCCCGACAGGCTGCACCCCTTTGAGCGCGCCCTTCTGGACCTCACACTGGGTGCGGCCCACCCCGCAATCCCCCCCTCCCCCCCCCCCCCCCTGGGCCTTCAGCTTCTCTTCTCCGCTGCCATCCCTGCCTGCCTGCCTGCCTGCCGATCGGCTTGCCGGTTGGCTTCCCCGTGGAAGTGGCGGCTGACAATGCTGCGGCGCAGGCGTGGACCACTACAACAAGACGCTGGGCCGCGTGGACGCGTCGCGCAAGTCCATCCTGGAGGTGCGGTGTGTTTCGGTCCATCCTGCCCCGCCTCGCCTCCCGATTCTGTGCTGCACCAGGATCCCTGCAGACCCCGTCCCCTCCGCCTCCCCGCGCTCCAACCCTCACTCCACCGCACGGGTGCGCAGGTGGGCAAGCAGTTTGCATCGAAGGCCGCCAAGGCGCGGAACCGGAAGGAGGCGGAGGCGGTGGAGGCAGAGGGGCTGGAGACGCTGCGGCTGCTGTACAAAAAGGTCCGCCCCCGGCCGGGGCGCTTCTCTACTGGCCGGGCCGTCGCCATGGCGCCGCCTTTCCGGCGGCTGCCACCGTAGCGACTGCAAACAGTCTGAGCATCAGCTCCCCCGCTCATTGCTTGCGCCGCTTGCACACGCAGGGTAGCCCCTCTGTTGACCGCCTCAAGCAGCTGGCGAAGCAGCTGCGGCGGCTGCCGGTAGTCGAGACGGAGACACCGACGGTGCGGTCTGCCGATTACCTCCCCCCCCCCACCTCCCCCCCCCCCCCCCGGTTGGCCCCCGCCGATAATCCGATATCCCCAATTCGCCATATTCGTGCTGATGCTGTCGATGTCCTTGCAGATCGCGCTGGTGGGCGCGCCAAACGTGGGCAAGTCCTCGCTGGTGCAGACGCTCTCAAGCGGGCAGCCCGAGATCTGCGACTACCCCTTCACCACGCGCACCATTAAGATGGGCCACTTTTACGTAGACGGCCGCCGGCACCAGGTGCGCCCAGCGCTTCCCCCCCCCCCCCCCCTCCCCTTGTCTGCCACCTGTCTACGCTCCGTCTCCCCTACGGATTTCGACGCGGCTTGAAGAAACCACACTTGCAGAAAGTGGTCGCTTTAAGGCCCCCTATCTGTGGTACTGTACACAGTATTTAGCTCAGAAATTGGCGTTAGCCGATCCCTGAAAGTCTTTTATTGATGCATTCTTCAAGTTGCGTCGGCACCCGGGGTCCCGGCTCGCACACCACCACCACCACCACCACCACAACTGCCGCCTGACGGTGTTGGAGCAACCCAGACACCCATTGAATATGCACCGACCCCCATCCTCCCCCCAACCCCCGGGATGTCCGTCACCGCAAGCCTTTCATCATTCTTAGTGGGACTTTTCTTAGTGGGACGTTTCTCCCCCTTGGGCAGGCGTGGGCCCCCTGCCAGGTTCTCCAACATGCACCGGAAAGCAGGGCTCAGGGCTCGATTCCATGTCTTTGTGCCATCATGCCTGCCCGCACCTGACGTGTTCCCCCTCCCTCCACCTTCTTACCTCCCTTCCGCCTTGTCTCCCTCGCCCCCCGACATCCCTCGCGGCCGGCCGTGCACGCCTGCTGTAGGTGACCGACACGCCGGGCCTCCTGTCCCGCAGCGACAGCGACCGCAACGCCATGGAGATGCTCACCGTGGCAAGCCTAGCGTACCTGCCCACCTCCGTCATGTTTGTGGTGGACCTCACGGAGCAGTGCGGTACCACCGCCGCCAACCAGTGGAAGATCCGGTAGGGCTTGTCTGGGCACCGCCTGGCAGCCTCTGACACCCAGGAAATGCTGCCACTACTCTGTGCCTTGGTTTCCGGCTTTGTTCACGCAGACCGAGCATGACATTATCTAAGACTTAATTTCATTGTCTAATATATGGTCCAGGATCCCCAAATATGCGCTGCTATCAGTCGTGATGTTCACATATATTAGTTTATGTAGTGTATAGTGGTATATAGTATTTGTTACAGGACATGTATTATTTGAATGATTTTCTTTTTTGGCATAGTATATTTTTTGGCCTGGTTGTATACACCAGCGGCATTTCATACCGTCATGTTATGTTATCATTACTGTGATTATTGTATTACTTTCGACCCTAATCCAGGCACCTCCAAGACTGGTGGCGACGGTCGAACCCGCTCGGCGCAGTGATACGGCGCCGACATCGTCTTATTAGTATTCACCAATGTAACAACGCAATAAGTAGCTATCCCCATACTACCTGATATTTCGGATCGACGACAATCAGTGCGTCCTATGGGATATACGCTTTGCGGCATTGGACTGACACTCTAGTATGACTACATTGGTATAGTATGGATATCGCGCCTGCTGCGTGATGTTTTATACTCGAAACATATATTCGAGAGCAGCGGAGCCGGCCTAGCCGCGGTCTGAACTCTTCACTGAAGGGCCCTGAACCCACCCTCCCCCCCCCCCCCACTCGCCTTCGGTCCCCTTTCTCCCCCGGTGCCGGCCAACCCACAGGTGCGAGCTGCGACGCCGCTTTTCCGACAAGCCGTGGGTGGACGTCATATCAAAGACGGATCTGCTCACCGAGCTGCTCGCCGAGGCGGACGCGATGCCGCCGCTCGAGGCAGCGGCGGGGGCCGACGCGGTCGCAGTCGACGCGCTGGTAGGATCGCCGCTGGAGCTGGCGCGTGCGCTGCCCGGCGCACAGCGCGTCTCCAGCGTCACGGGTGAGCAGCCGTCTGGCATATACAATCACAAACACCATTAGCTGCCGCCGCCTAATGCATAGTTGACGTCACGATACGGGTACCTCGGCCCTGTCGGTTATATCCATCAATTTATTCAGTATGCAAATAATCGGATGCGTCGAAATGCGTCCTAAGATTGTCGCTATATCGTAAACATACGGAAAAGCCGATTTCGGCACTGCCGATTTCGCCACAGGCTCTCTCCTTGCCTGGAGCACAGCACCACATTCTAGCTACTGGTAGGGCAGTTGTGCAACACACAGCACATCCGATCTATGGTACTATTTGATGCGCGACATTACACACGTCGTCCAGAGCGAATCCTGCGCGGAATGGCACAGACCGCCGGATACCAGTACTATAATTATAACTATTGGGTATATATATGCATCATGTAATCGAATATTAGCCAAACCGGAAACTCGACATGGTCCCCGTAACAAGCGGGTAGAGTAGGACGCCATCCCCTGCTCATCCGTTATACTGCCCCTGGCAGAGAGGGCACGACTGTTAGCTGCTGACTGCTGCACTACCATGTGTGCATGCCCCCCGGATTAGGTGGCGGTATCGAAGCCCTGCAGGACAGCGTGCTGGCAATGGTGGAGCAAGCGTACGCGCAGGGGATGGTGCAGAAGGAAGGCTGAGCGACATGGCCGATTGCCCTACTGTTCTGGCGCTCGCAGAAATATACAGGAGTGCAAATTTGGTGTTTTAAAAGGAGGCAATTGACTGCCGCCGAGACGTGTCGCTGTTTTCAGTTTGCGTAGTTGCTCGTTTACACGCTACGCCGGCATCAGATGCCTGCCTGCTGTCATTGGGTTGGCTGTCAGTTCCCATTGCTTTTAAATTCAAAATGGATGTGAAAAATTGCCGCTGGCTATACAGCGGCGCGGGAGGCGGCGGGTCAGAGGGATGGGGGTGGGTCGGGGCTCGCAGTGGCACGATTTACGAAAAAGAAAGACACGGGAGGTGTAGGGGAGGCCGCCGTAGGCCGTATTTATCTTATCGAATGGGGCACCGGCGCGCTTCTTCCCGTGCTGCCGCACCCTCACGGCGCTATTGGCTTCTAGTGGTTCGGTTGTCCCCCGAAGGCCGAAAACATCGGACTGGTTGAACACGTTTCAGCAGCGCTTCACACGGCCCGCAACGCGTTGCGTAGGGACCCGCTCTCGGATGGATACCCAAGCGACGTTCCTAGCAGCGTCGCAGCGTCCCATAAATGGACGAGACATATCGCTTGTAGGACGATGACGGCGCTGCTGGGCGACCGCCACCGAGCACAAGAATGGCGCTGCCCCGGCGGCGGCGGCAGCGCTGGCGCAACCTCTTGTCAGGGCGCTATGAAGTCGAGCGCTTGCATGTCGCTTTCGTCCACAATGGCGGCGACAGGGAAAAGTCGGCTCCAAAACTCCTGTGCGCTGCTGTAGCTGCCAAACGGCGCCTGCTCCGGCGTCTTGTGCCCAGTGAACAGCGGAAAGTCGGCCATCATGTCGGCGCCGTCGCTGCAGGGCAGCCCCTCGCAGAGATTCTCGCTGCTGTGGGCGACATTGGCATCCAGACGGCCGTCGGCGCTCTTGTTGCCCGGCGGGATGGCGATCGGGCTGGACCCACCCTGCTGCAGGTTCTCGGACCACCCGACAGAGCCGCCCTCCTGCGCCCCCGCCTCCGAGTGCGGGCTGCCGCACTCGCCGGCGGCCACCAGGTTCTCCGAGCTCGTCTTGCCGTCGTCGCCCATGGTCGACATCGCGAGCCACGACGGAATGCGCGTCTTGCTGGCCAGGGAGCCCGAGTAGCTGCCAGCGCGGTTGCCGGCGGGGCCGACGACGGCGTTGCACGCCATCGCCTGGGCGGCGGCGCGGCGCCGCGCGCGCTCGCTGGCGACCACGATGTTGAGGCACTGATCCAGCGTCATTTCGATGCTGCAGTTGCACTGGATGGCGGCCAGCTTCTCCCAGGTGCAGCGCTCGCCGGCGTGGATCGCCTCCAGCAGACTCGCCGGTGTCGGGTTGATGATCGCCTTGCCCACCTGGCAGTACTCGTACGGCAGCACCACCGTCACGTCGCCCTCCCACGTCTGGCTGACCAGCGTGAGCACCTTGCTGGGAAACCACGCCGGCAGCAGCGACTGCAGCTGCACGCAGCGGTGCTTCCACTCCTGCTCCATCACGTCCGCAAACACGCTGTTCAGCTTGGACTTGAGGTACAGGATGGGCACCACGTGCGGATTCGCCTGCAGCGCACAGAGGGGCACAGGGCCACAGGGAGGGCGTCAGTTTTGCCAGTCGGAGGCCCTCAAGGACACAGTCGCTTGGCTAGGCGCCCGCCCCCGACTCTCAGATCTTTATATATACGCCCCCACGCAAGCTCGATCTTCCATTACACACCCCACAAAATGATGGAATCAATCAGATCCCTCAGCCCCGGGATTCACTGCAGAAATCGTCTGGCTGTAATTACTTTGCATATTCTTTTTACGTGTAATACAAATCACATTCACAACTATATTCACAACGGTATATCGGCATGTACGTGCGCGAGATAATTTGTCTATAATACAATTGGGACTTCTATTTACATATTCAGGACTTGCATGAGAGTGAGAACTAAGTATACCTCCAGCTAGGAATTCTCTCATATGAATAAAAAATCTTCAGATTGTAATAATCCGAAATACATACTTTTATCGCCATCAATAATTATAAGTGTGAGCATCAGGGCAGACGTGGTGCGCAACTGAGCAGTAAACACCGTACGGGTTATGCAATTGGCGGCGGAGAAGGGCGCCGGCTGCACCTGGGACACCAGAAAGTAGTTCACGTTGAACATCTCGCTGAGGCCGCGCATGGGCAGGTCCTGCTCCAGCGAGCCGTCAAACCAGCGCCGCGAGCTCTGCGGCAGCGAGCCGCCCTCGTCCTCAAACTCGCCGATGTACTTTACCACCTCGCCCTGCGAAGGCACAGGGCAGCGTGAGACCGGGCGGGGTCGCAGGGCAATGGTAGGGCGGGAAGCACCCCCCGGCCTCCGGTCACCCCTGCATCTATAAATAAAAAACTTCTAACTAAAAACATCATCCGCAGCTTCCTCGGGCAACACCAGACCCTGGGCAGCAAGAGGGGGTGCCCACGTTGGCGTTGCGGCCCAGCAGCTCCGCGGGGTGGAACAGCAACGGAAACGCGGACGACGCCGCGACGGCGCTCCAGATGAGGGCGTGCGGCGCGGTGAGGTAGTTGAGCAGCCGCGGCGGCTCGTTGGTGTCGGCGGCGCAGACGCACACGTTGAGGATGCGGCCGGTGCGCTCGTAGGCCTCCTGCAGCGCAGAGGGAGCCAGGATTTTAAAAAGCTGAGGGAGGTTTAAACACTTGGAGGGCTGTGGTGTGAAGTAGGCACAAAATTGGCCATTGTGCCGACCAAGGGATATTCAGGAGAGGGGGGGGGGGGGGGGGGGGGGGGGGGGCAGCGTGAGTGTTGTCAGGCTCGGGGCCATGCCGCACAATTGGGATGGTGAGAGGAAGAGGAGGGGGGGGGGGGGGGGGGTTACCTGGAACGTGAGGTCCCCGATGAGCGCCTTGAGGCGGTGCTGCAGCACGCTGACGTCCTGCAGGGTGCCCTTCGTCACGAGGTGCGCAAAGATCTGGCTCGGCGAGTTGTTGTTGAAGAAGGAGAGGTTGAGCGTGTCGATGTTGTCAAACAGGTGGAGCAGCTCCTCGTCGGTGCGGGTCGCGATGAGGCTGCTGATGATGCTGCCTACGCTGCTGCCCGCAATCACGCGCGGCAGCATGCCGTGGTGCAGCAGCGCCTTGACCATGCCAAGGTGGAACGCGCCCAGCGCGCCGCCGCCGCTGAGCACCAGGCCGGTGCGCCCAAACGCGTGGCGCGTCTCGCGCAGGAAGGCCAGCTTCTCCTCGGGGCTCACGGCGGGCGCCTCCGCGGCGGTGATGGTGCGCAGGCAGAGTGTGACCTCCTGGATGTACTCCCGGATGGGGCCCGGCACGATGGGCCGGTGCTCGTGCAGCTTGCTGTTGGCCATGTTGCCCAGGTTGCGCAGCAGGTCGGCGCGGAGGCTGAACATCATCTTGTGCACGTCGCCGTCCTCGCGCACGGTGCGCAGGTGCCGCCGGTGCTGCTCCACCAGGCGCGCATCGTATAGGCGCGCCTCCGTGCGTACCTGTGGCCCAGGGACCAACAGGGGGCACAAGAGAGGGGCAGCGGAATGCTTCAGGGCACTGGCTGCCAGAGACAGCATGGAGCATACTCGAGGACGGGCGACACAACCAGACGTGTCTGGTGCCGCGCAGCACCCTTTCAATCGTGGGACATGTACACTACACCCCACAGCGCGTGCTTACTCACAGTCCATTCCACGATCCTCCTGTAATACCATCCCCAGCGCCTCCGGGAGCCAGTAACAGCATAATCAATTCATAGGTAACCATTGATTAGACTCCGGACCTCATAGCTTATCCGTTTCAAGGAAGGCCCCAGGCTATTACCACTCCCCTCCACCCAACACCATTGAAAATACAAAAAGGGTGGAGCGGTGCCAGTGGTGTCATGTGCGTGAGTCGCTTAATTTAAGCGTCTCTCCAAGGGTCGTGCCTCGTTTATGCAAGAGTAGGGTACGCAAGACGGCATGGCGGCGGGTGCCGGGGGGGCGCACCGCGTCGGCCAACACCGCGCGCGGCATTGTCGCCTTCTGCAGGTCATCGAGCGCGCTGGCGGCGAGGCTCCAGTCTAGGTATGAGCCCGCAGTGGCCATGCGCTCCGCGAGGCGGCGCTTCTCGCGCGCCACGGGGCTGCGGCTGGCCAGCCAGCGCGCCACGCCGCGGCGAACGAGGCTGACGCCCAGGAGCGCAAGCGCAAGGACGTGCCAGCGGCGGATGAGCCACAGGCGCGCGCTCAGCCGGCGGAAGAAGGAGCCGCCGCAGGGCTCGTACAGCATGCCCACACAGCGGAGCGCAAGGCGGCGGCCGCCCAGCGCGAGGCGCTGCCCGAGGCTAGCAATGTAGAGATAAATCGAGAGCGCGCGCCACAGCGGCGCAAGCAGCCTCCCCGCCACCCGCCACAGCGTCACCCGGCTCAGCAGCGCTAGCACGTAGTCCACCGACAGGGCCTGGCCCAGCCCAGGATGCCGATTGCCTGTCGGCGTCACATCGCAGGCGCCCGGGCCTTGCCGCGGGGGGCGCTTCTTGGGCGGCATAGTGTGGCGGCGCCTCCCTCCTCCCCTCCTGCCCGCCCCCCTTTGCTCTCCTCCTAACGAAGCGCTCCGGCTCCGACAAATACTCTGCAAATACAAACCAGACCACAGCCAAAGCTCAGGGGCTGAAAGGGGCGGTTTGTTTTTTGAGGGGGGGAGGGGGGTATGAAGGGAGCTTCCCCCATCCTCCGGGGTGCAGCAGCTCGGCGCTTCTAGCAAGCAGCAAGCTAGTTCGCGCGGTTGGAACCAACATGTGTGATGCTGTCGGAACGGTCGATACGGCATGGCGGGGACTGACGGGCAGATAGGTCCGAGGGAAGGAGGAGGAAGGGGGGGGGGGGGGACAGAGCTTGCACGGCCGCGGTAGGGAAGGGGGTGAGGAAGAAGGAAGAAGGGAGGGGGGGGGGGGGGGGTACTGTGGCGGCGACGCGCGGTCGGCGAGTGCTCGGCCGCAGCACCCTTGCTGCCTCAGCCCGCCGGAGCGCCAACACCGGGGGCGGTACTTCACTAAGTCGGGCGAGCGGGCACCCCCAGAAACACAGCATCGAATGTTGACTGTGTACGCAGCGCTGAGAGAGCATCGACTCCCGGCCGGACTCGGCGAGTATCGGCGGGCTGGCAGACGGGCTGAGAGGTACGAGTGCTGGGCGGACAAGCCGGACGGCCGCGCCGAGCCTGCCACGAATATATAGCTTTGGGCTGCCTCAGCAGTGCCTGACCTCTGCCCGGCGCAACTGCCGGCATCCCGCACGTTGGCGAAGCGCTGCGCCAGCGGGGCGGGGCGGGACGTCGCAGTGGATGAGGACGGTGAAGCCAGGCGCATTTATTTATCTCAAAACCACTGCCGCCAACAGCAGCCGGGCGGCGCAAGGAGGGGAGCGCGGAAAACAACATACGAGTACGAGTACAGGGACATGGGGGACGGGCCGACACCAGCTCTGGCAACCAGCCGGGCTGTCCGCCGCGCACACCGTGCCCGCATTAAGGCGGTTCCCCTCTAGCGATTGCCACACAGCCAGTCAGGTGCGCCACCCTCGTCGCCGGGTCCACCCCACGGGGGTTCCGTCACACGCGAAGGGCGGCTGCTGACCTTCTGTGAGTGTTTCTTCGCTTCCCCGCGTTCGCTCGCCGCCCGCGACGCCTACAGCCTTCGGAAGTATATCACGCGGCTGTGGAGGCCCGAGCCAGCATCTGCCCGCACCGGGCTCCGTGCCTATTTTTGTTACTTGTAGCTATGGTGGGTGCATTTGGACTGCGTATGCCGGGAGAGGAAGGAGATGTCGCACTTCTCTTACTGCCGGATTCTTCGGCGCGGGCGCGGGCCGGGGGAGTAGCGTACTGGTATGGAGTTACTGGTCGTGGGGGACGACGATTTCCCCCTTGCAGCCGTCAGCGTCCAAGACTGCGCCGCCGGAGTGCGCCGGCGCCCGGACTGGCGGACGGGCGGATGACGGGCTGCAGGGCGTGGCGCTGCAGGCGCGCCCGAAAATGCGAGCAATATTAACCGCAATTGTGCGTCAGTTACGCCGGAATAAGATTCGAAATAATCGAATTAAGACGAAACGTACCGCATCGATACCGGTACCCGATACCAGTACTCGTACAGTATCAGCAGGAGTATACTGGTACCTGGGAATCCTTGCCTTTTATTTTGGTGATTTCCGATATCGCCTTCTGCTGCTAGCTCATGTAATTAATAATCCTTAGTCGCTACCACTACAAGGTACACGGTACCTTCTGGTCTTCTAACTGCTTGGTACCAGTACCGGTTTATCCAAACAAGTATCGGTAAAGGGTACTGAACCAGCGACTAGAGCGACCTGTATCGGTACTGAAAATCGAAATTAGTACCCGTAGTAATCCTTTTTAGAAATTCCAAGCATATAATCTTAAGGTGTCGCGGGCTTACGACTGCAAACATACGAATACTACACGAACTATATACGTTACATATCGAAGTTTTCGTTCAGCCAACCAAAAGCCCGAATGCAAAACATCCGGCCATGTAGCGCCCTCGGCCCGTCATCTGAGTGGTGCCCTCCGAGAAAGTAGTTTCACTTTAATCGGCACGTAATCCTTACATCGATCCAGAGAGCAACGACGAAATCCCAGCTACATTATTCCCGTACCTTAAATATTGCTCGCATTTTAAAATAGGATTGCTGTGCCCGCGCAGCATCAGCAAATTATGACTTGATATGACATGCTGACCTGTCGCCGCGTCAGCACGCACGCCATGCATGCACATGCGGTCATGCGCCCGACTGCCCCGGCGGCATCAGCATCGGTACTGATCACGTGATGACGGGTTGCTTGATTAATATACAGGTAGAAAATATTACACGTGGTGACGGGGTAGGTGGGGTGAAGGCAAAGTACCCGTACAGCCGTAATACGGACGTACGTAATACGGACGGCAGGGGGGCGGGGGGTGTAGGAATTATATTTATATTAATTAATGTATCATATATAATATTTTGTATGTATAATGCATCCTCTTCTACCAGGGGTCAGCTTCTAAGTAAGTGCTGAAACATGTGCGCACAGAGCTAAGAGCAAAAATATATATATATATATTTATATATAAATATATATATATATATATATATATATATATATATATATTAATATAAAATATATCATAGGTAAAAATATACATACATTTTACGTATATCGTATATACATTTACGGACAGAGGACGCTTTAAGTACTGAACAAATACATGACAAAGATACATGGACACAGCTGCGAGAGCAAATTAATGTAGGAAGATTCAGGTAAGAGATGATTACATGTGCTACAGGTAGCTGCAACATTCAAGAAATCCATACAGAAATCCAGAAGGAAATCCAGCCACCAGAGGAGGGAACCGCCATGGCAGCCACCGACCAGGCATCCCCATAAAGATGCAGGTACCCTAAGCCAGAGTATTAGTTACCTATACTATGCTGATGCTATGATAAATAATAGTGTACGAGCGTATGACAATACCCGTTGAGGACTCGTCGGAAAGCAACAGGGCCCAACAGATGAACACAAATCCAATGGGGTTCCGTCTGCGGGTACAACCTGGCAGCATATCAGCTTAATGGTCACGGGTGAGGATGGGAGATGCTGTTACCACAGGATGCAGAGCGCTCTGCCTCTCACCGGTATCTCATACTGCCACGTGCGCTTATACACAGGTCCATTGAATTGCTTGCTACATAGCCACTGGCTGTAGTGTCATAGCGAGGTCTCCCTCGGCGTGCATGGTGTCTGCGCAGCGTGATGAGGCGAGGAAGAGCAGGAAGGCAGCGAGGCAGAAGGCGACTTTGCCTGGTGTGCCTGATGAGAAATTTACTCATTTGACATTCGATCCAGCAACCCAAGAAAACTGCAGAAATGTGTCAAAAGCGTGAGAGCTAGCGCTGCAGCCGCTCATCCTGCATATGGCCACACAGCATCAGCTGCATCACAACGTCATGCTGTGTGACATCAGCCATGCATAGGGTGCGACTGCTCGTTTCGGTTGGGCCAGCGGGACTCGGCCAACGGCTCAATTGGGCGTGCAAAGCACCACCACACATGCATGTACATCGCTCTAACGGCGGGTGGCGGCACACCTGCGTGCACAATAGACTGCACCTAGTAGTGCCGCGAGAGGGACGCGGCCTTCATGAACGAGGCCCAGACGGGAGCGGCAATGGAGGACCCCGTGCCTGCAACATTGGAGCGACGTGCGTCAGCCTCCAAACATGCTCACATTTATCACCGGATGCCATTTTCCACATCAAAAGCTCGTGATTCGGCACAAACGAGCTGCTCCCCCACCCCCAACCCCTGGCATGAGCGGGTGGGCGGCGGGTTCGCGCCTGCCAGCGGGGCATTGTCATCGGTGCCGACCCATACGCAGGCGGTGAGCTTGGGAGTGAAGCCCGCAAACCAAGCGTCGCGGCAGCCGTCACTTGTGCCCGTCTTACCAGCCGCCCGGCCAGAGGCCCACCTGCATGCGCAGCCAGTCAGCGTCCTGCGCTGTTTCCGTTGTGCACTCTGAATGACGCAACAAACTCGTGCATCGCCCTGTGGGTGCGGCAGTCCTGCTGTGTCTTGCCATGCAATCAGGGGCAGGAGGAATGGCGCAGGGCGGGCACGCACCCTTGGCCGGCCACACGGCCCGTACCGGTGGCAATGCACCGCCGCAGCATGCGGGACAGGTCGGATGCGACTGATGCGCGGAGGGCCTGTCGCCATACGCGGGCGTGGATGCGGTCAGCATGCGACTATACCACCGGGCAATTATTGGGGCGGGCAGCTGCGGTGCCGATGAGAGTGTCTGGGGGGACCTTTCGCCGAGTTATCTTGTGGTGGTAGAGCAGGTTCCCTTGGGCGTCCGCCACCCGCATGACAAGATGAGGGCTCGAGTACGTGCCGCCTGCATGGGTGGGCCTCCTGGCCGTCAGGATGCCTGTCGCCTGCGCACGGAGAAGTGGCGCGCCGGGCACGGTGGGCCGCAGCTCACCTGCCGCGATGGTGTTGTACATGGATGTCACCTCCAACGGTGTCACCTCGCAGGCCCCCAGCGCCAGGCTGAGCTCGCTGGGCACGGGGCTCTTGATGCCCAGCCTGCGCGCCATTCGGACGATGGCCTCGGAACCCACCTGGTGCGCAATCTGGCGGGTGCCGCCGGCGCGGTTCAGTTCCAGGCATCGTAAGGGGCAAGGGACAGCGAGGCGGGTAGCGCAGTCTGCAGCAACCAGGTTATGGGGGGCCGACCTTCACTGTTGGCACGTTCAGCGAGTCCGCCAGGCTCTCTGCTGCGGTGACCCTCCCGCGATATCTGCGCCACGCGCGCGTGCGGCCACAGCGGGCGATCAAGGGATGACGCCTGGGCTGCTAGGAGCCCGGGGGGGAGGTGCCGCTGGAGCGGCGCACCTGCGGCTGAAGTTCTGCGGGCGGTACTCCAGAAAGTAGGGGCTGCTGTCCGCTATCGCGCCGCCGCCCCACCACCCCCGACTGGTCGCGGAAGCGCTGCTCCTATGTAGGCGAAGCAGGGGGGGGGGGGGGGGGGAGAGGCGGAGGGGCACGCTGTCATCCATCAGTGCCCACTCCGGCGCACGTCTGGGCAACTCACTGCCATAGCAGGCTGCAGCGGGTGGTGGCACGGTCGCTCATTAGCGGATACAGGGGAGCGTGCGGGGAGTGCCCAGTGGTCGCGGGGACGCGGCTGCTCACAAGGGCTGCGCGCCGGGGGGATCCAGCGGCAGCGGCGCCTCCTCCCATTCGGCTGTGGGGTCCGCCCGCCGGTACACCACCTCTGTGTCCTCCACGATTGTGCTCGGCGAGATGACGCCCTGCTCCAGTGCCGCTGCGAACACCACCGGCTTGAACGCGCTGCCTGCCGCACCAACCCTCCATCATCAGCAAACTGGGACAGCGCATGGTGCCGTGGGCACTTGAAGGCATTAAAAGACTTCGACCCCCTCTGCAGCCGCCTCCATTGAATCTCACATATTTAGATACCGGTGGTGACGATGGTGTCACATGTCTGATCTGCAGGCAATAATAGTCGCACCGCTTGGCAGCTAGCTGGGCGACCCGGGAGCCACACGCCCCCACTCTCCCAGTGCAACCTCCCCCCAGACTCTGGCAGAGTTATCCAGCGGCGTCGCAGGACATCAGGCCGCCATGGTGGCCCCGGGGCTAAGCAGGTGGCCCCGTGAAACGCCTTTATCAGCGACAGGTCGGACTGCATTGCCAATTACTGCATACGGAGGAGCCCCTAATGAGCATGTCCTGATATCCTGGAGCGATGATTATGCAAGGGCGCTCCATGCACTGCAGCACGCCCGGCCCTACCAGTACGAGTGCGCTGCCAGCCTTTCCTCGGCAGTAAACAAGACGTTGCTAATATATCAACGAGTACGCTGCCATGGGTACAGGAAGCGCAGTAGCACCAATCGCCTGGCCCACTCCCCGGACAAGCACCCAGGTTCCCAAACTGCAAACACAGTCATCTCCTCTCACAGTGCGCTGCTCAGCAGCCGGTCGCAGTTCGCAGGCCCCCGGGCGCGGGCCTCATCTCGGACGTCATCGCATGGCTTTGCCACGGAGGGACGGCCACCGCCTACTGACCAGGGCAGTCACCTGGTGAGCGCCGGGCGTCCACCGCGCGATTGTAGTTGCTGGCACCGTAGTCGCGGCCGCCCAGCAGCACGCGCACCGCGCCCGACTTGGGGTCCATCGCCACCAGCGCCGCCTCGCCTGGGCCGGCGCGCCGCAGCAGCGCCTCCGCGCTCTCCTGGCAGCCGGCACGTGTAGAGCATCGCAGCGCCCCTGTCAGCACCTCATGGGTCTGATGTCTCAGCGACAACACCTCTGCCAAACCGGTGCGTTAGTAAGAACACTGCAGATAAGAACCCGCCCTACTTGTCAGAGGTCAGAGGTAGACGAGAGCACAGCGGAAGTATAGCGAACTAAATCATAACATGCATGCACGCCGGATTGGAGGCGTGTGATAAGAACACACATTATAGGTGCGTCGGTACACGCAGTAAGAGCACTGCGTATTGGAGCTTGCCGTGCTGGGCAGAGGTCAGATGTAGACCAGACCATAGCGGAAGAATAGCCCCCAGAGGTAGCATGCATGCGGGCCCATTTTGAGGCTGCATATGTGGTGGTTTTTATAGGTGCGTGGGCACGCATAGCTGAGCGGGCAGATAGCCAGAGCGGCACGGGATGCGCAGCATGCTGCTAGTTGCGTTCAGGTAGGATTCCGCGGGAGTAGGGCGCGGCCGCGCGCCTGCAGCTTGAGGTCCAGGGTGGTGTGGATGCGCAGGCCGCCGCGAAGGTCCGCCGCGGAGCAGCCACAGAGCTCGCGCAGCTGGTACAGCACCTCGCTCACAAAGTACGGCGCGCGATAGGGGGCGCCTGGTTGGCCCACGATCGGTCGGGACGCAGGGAAGGGCGGGTCAGCCATTCATGGGCAGCGGGCTCCTGGCGGAGAGCAAGGCGTGGGCGTAGCTGCCTGCCCGCTTGCTGTCGCTGCCACAAGAGCCGGCAGGTAACCCGGGAGGCGGTGAAAATAGCATAGCCACGTCTGCGTGGGCATCTACGGGTGCCGACTCGCCTACAATTGCCCTTTTTATAAGCCTCACATCGGGCTTGCATGCAACCTATGAGAATGTTTGCCTGCTATGTTCCGCTGCAGTGTCGTCTGCATTTGCCCGGTGGCGACAGGGCGGGCCCTAATCAACAGTGTTCTTATTGCCGCGTCGGCACCCGTAGGATCATAGGATGTCGGGATACTATTCTGCGAGTGGAGCCAGTAATCCAAAGGCGATGATGGCGACTCTGAGCCAACAGCCGTGTGCTTGTGCATTTGTGTCCTCCTCACCTGCTGCTTCACACTCGCGGCCGCGGCACTGGGCGATTGTGTGTCCCCGATTAGGTGCCTTTTTAATAAGCTCTCACCGCTAACACATGCAATTGCAAATTCTGCGTCAGCCTCAAGGTGGGAAAAGAGGCACACAGCGCGGTGAGGTCAGGCCTCACCCGATGGAGGGCCGCCAGCTAGGCCGTCGTCGCCGCCGCTGCCAGGTGTGTCGAATTCGAGGTCGTGCGCCAGGCTGGCCGGCAGCCCCTGCGCGATGAGCTCCTCCGCCTCCGCCTCTTCGATGTACCCGTTGCGCGCCATGCAGCGCAGCACCTGCGAACCGCGGCCGGCGCCTTGCTTGAATGCACTGCTGGGGCTCAGAGCCCGCCTGCGGCGGGGGTCGCCATTGCGCCCAGAAGAAGTAGGAGGCGGTCAACAGAGTGGGGCGGCCAGACTCACCAGCGCGGAGCGGCGCTTCGCCGCCTGGGAGTCGTTGAAGGGCGAGAAACCCTCCGGGCAGGGGAGTAGCCCCGCGAGCAGCGCCGCCTCGCTCAGGCTGAGCTCGCTGGGGCGCTTGCGGAAGTAGGCGGCCGCGGCGTCGGCGATGCCAAACACGCCGTGCCCCCAGTAGCAGGTGTTCAGGTAGCGCTCCAGGATCTGCGCGGGCCATGCGGCAGTCGCACCACCGCTCATCACGGGCAGCTGCAACAAGGCGGAGAGCAGCGCTATCTCACGGCGCCGCCAAAGAGCCCAGGTGCACGTGTGGCTGACAGGTCGCCCCCGGCTCCTCCCCTCCCGACCTCTTTCCCTGGGCCATTCCGTATGCACCTACAGGGTGCCCCAGCTAGGCGGGCGGCACACACCTGCGGCTTGCTCAGCCGCGTCTCCAGCCCGAGCGCCATCAACATCTCGATCACCTGCGCCCCAACCACACACTGAGCGTCCCCGCACCGCCCTCACCGCTGGACCGGCCACAGCAGCTGAGGCATGCCTGGCCCGAGCGGCAGCCGCGTGGAGGCTGGCGACACGTGCCTTGCGGGTGATGGTGCGCTCCGCGGACAGCAGCATGTTCTTCACCAGCTGCTGCGTGATGGTGGAGCCGCCGCCTGCGCGGCCGGCAGACATCACAGCCCTGCAGCGGAGCCCAGCCCATCAGGGCCGGCCAGGGACGGGCAGGAGGACGGGCCGCGTCCCGGCCCAGGAGGGGACAGCGCAGGGAGGCTGGCAGCTCTCCTCCGCCTGCCAGACAGGGATGTGCCGACAGCAACAGGGCATGCCTACAGAGTCCCACACCGACCCCCTTCCCGCTTTTGGCAGGCGCTCATTGCTTGCCTGGCTACGCCCCGGAGGTCAATGCCGCGGTGCTCGAAGAAGCGGCGGTCCTCCATCGCCACCACCGCCTGCCACAGCGGGTCGGACACTTCCTCCAGCCGGACCTGCGACCGGGCCGCCATGTGAGAGCTGCCCAGCACGACTGCTGTCTCACGGTTGCATGCGGCGGGATGGCATGCTGGGGGCGCGGAGGTAAGCGCACCATGCAGCTGCTGAACTTGGCCACCACACGCCCGTCGACGTCGTATATGATGGTCGGCTCTGTGGCCGTGGCGCCCAGCTCCCCGCGCCCGTCATCCGCCACGCCCAGGTTGCGCCACCGCCCCACCGTGCCTGCCCCCAGCGACCGCACAAAGCGCCATCTGCGCACGGCGGCTTTGTCTCAGTGGCTGCAGCGGCCCGGGGTGTGCGCGGAGAAAAGGACATGTTCGCCCAATGCTGGGCCTGGCAGAGCAGGTGCAGCCGGAAGAGGAAGCGCCTCATTCCGCTCGCTGCAGTACAGACACGGGGTGGTAGACTGGCGACCCACATGTCGGCGGCGATCGCGGCGGCGGTGATGGCCGCTACGCCCCCGAGCGCGATCTTGAGGCTCCCCATACGTGGCCGTCGTCGACGGCCTCCGCCCGGCTCCCCGGCCCGCACGCCCTCCGCAGCACGTCGGCGGCCCTGCGCGCCCTGCCGCCCGCGCAGCTGCGTCCACCCCCCTGCGCCACAGTCCACGAAAGGGAGACAGCTGAGCCGCCACCCAATTTGCAGCCGATGCTGCGGCCACCAACCAAGGCATGCAAGCCGGTCTGTCCAGCCCCCCCCCCCCCCCCCCCCCCCCCTGTGCAGCGAAGGCCAGCTGCCATCAGGTCTTTCGCGCCCCGCCAGCCCAGCCCAGCCCAGCCCAGCCCAGTCCTCCCAGTGTCAGAATGTCAGAGTGCTCTACCGGCAAAGGAGCAGCCACCCATACAGTATGGCCCATCATCGCCACAAGAGATGACCCCCACTGTGAATGCCATCTGTGCCAACCGCGACAGTCATCGCATTCATGGGGTTGTGGTACTTGAGATTGCTTGCTGAAAAATTCCATGAGATAGCACGTGCAGTAGCACGCACACAGGACAAAGCATTGATGTAGTAATATGATACATAAATAACGCAGCATATCGCCGTTGTCTTTGGGACAGCTCTGGCAGGCGCGAATAAACCATCTTCCGTGTGTCTGTCGTGACAACAGGCTCGCCCCAGGTGTGAGGGCCCACCGACGGTCGGGTGGGAGGAAGGCGTGGCTCACGCTGGCGGGTAATGGCAACCCGCAGTCCGCCTGCCGTGGTGTTGCCCTCCGCTGCTGAGGCGGCACTGGTAGGCGTCACCCTCGCGCCGCTCCAATCGGTGGCCAGGGCGCACACACCACCGCGTGGCTGCTCCACTGGCGGCCACATCGCGCGCCTGGCACCCGTCCGGGGAGACCTTGGCGGGAGGGGAAGCTCTTAAGGGCAGTTCCGGATGTCAGCGCGCTGCACTGCGGCAAGCAGCTCGCCGCGACACAATATTTTCGCTGCCGACTGCTCAGCAGAAGACTGTGGTCTCGCTGTCTCGGCCGCGGTTGACTGGCGGCATGCGGGTCCGGAGAGATGCGCCGCCGTCGTCGACGATTACAGCGACGAACGGGCCAGCGCCTGGGGCGCGGGATTATACTGCTGTGGCCTTCCTGTCATCACCAGCAACACAGCGCGGCGGTGCTCTGCGCGCTCTTCAAGCCTAGTGATGATGGTGCCGCGTTTCGCCCACCTCCTTCCTCATTTGATTCGGCCTTCGCGACCCGCCGCCGCTCCAGCCGTCGCGCTGCTTTCCGACGACTCCACCAGACGAACGATGCAGCGCGCCGCGCGCGCGTCACAGTAGTATGATCTGAACTACCCTGTAGTTTATGGGGTTCCTCCTTTCCTACTAATAACCGCTTTCCGGCTGCTTTTTTTTCCCGCCCCCGGGACAGGACTGGCACCAGTGAAACCCTTGCAGCGTCTCCACGACGGCCGTTTAGGCAGCGATCCAGTTACGGAAACCGCTTCCGGGGCCGCCTCTTACGCGCTGCGACAGCGTTCCTGGTGACTAATCCTCCAAGTGAGGGTCGCCTTGGTGAAGTCCGTGAGCGTTCCCGTGAGTACTACGATTCCACGTTCCGCGCGCGTTGCCGCTTGCCGCCCATTTGGCCTTCCGGCGGCTCATGTCCTCTCCCTTGGCGAGCCCGCCTGCCCTTGTGCCATTTGCTCCTCCTCGGTACAAGGCATGCTGACCCGTTTTGAGGAAGTTAGCGTGGAATTCACTCCTTCATCTTGGGCGGTCGCGTACGTTGATCACGTGGCACGTTGCTGTGGGGGGCGACTCCAATCACGCCGCACACGAGTGGGCGCACATGGCCTTTCCGACATTTGCCACGACGTGAAGTCCGCCCTGGGCGTGGGTGTCCAGATCCTCACGGACCCGTCGGTGCTTGTTTCTCTTCCGAAGGGCAGCGACGGCCGGCGCGGGCCGGCCGATGTTGGGCTTTTTGGGTATCATGGTGGTATCCGCGGGAACACGGTTGCTGTCGACACCGCCATTGCCCCTATCCTCGGCGTGTCGAGCTCGGATCCAACGACTGCATTGCGGGCTGCAGAGCGCCGCAAAATCCAGAAGTATGACGAGGGTGTCCGAAACGCCGCCGGCATGCTTATTCGCTTTGTTCCTTTCGCCGTTTATTTCCGAGTTCGGCGGCTCGCTGGCCCCGCACGCTGAGGCCTTCTTGGTGGAGCTCGCGAAAGCTAGCCACACACACTGGCCAAAAATTTGGCCAGCTCTTGTCTGCGTGGCGCTGCCGTTTCTCCTTGCTCGTCAACATGGCACATGCAGACGATGTTCTTGGCGGGGTCGCGGCCGCGCGCGCGGCACGTGATGATGGTGCTCCTGCGCCTGCGTCGCGTCGCTCGTCGGCCTGTGTTGCTATGCCCCGGGTCATTGGCCGCAAGCGTCCTCGCCGCGGCTGATGGCCTACCCCGGGCCGGTGGTCCCTTTGGTTCTTGGTAGCTTGGAAGCTTGTGAATCTCTTGGCTCTCCCTTGGTTCTTGGCTCCCTAGCCTCTTGCTCGACCTTGGTTTCAGGCTTATGTCTCTCTTTTGCAGGCAACCTTTCATAGTTGTTGTAAGTAGTTCTGTTTGTAGTGCGCATATGTTAGCGCCATGACGTAAAAAACCCCCATTTACGGAAAGCACTGGGTAGGCGACACTCCGTTGTAGTCAACAAGCGCAAATTGCCGAAGCATTCTGCAGGACTAATTAAAGGCCAGTGACGCAAATTTCCAACACTGTTGGATCACAGGCTAAAACACTGCCATCAAATACTCGGCACTGACCACGAAAGGTCCGCCCTATCCGTTTGGGCGTTGGCCCATTCGAGTAATGCGAGTTGGGGCAAGCCCGCCCAACCGCCCGCGGAGCAAAGCATTTTGGGAGTGCGATACATGTGCAACAGAAAGGCAATTTGAGGGAGAGCCCGACGCCATAGCCGGAAATTTTCCCATTCCCAGAAAAATCCAGGGCGCTGTGAAGGGAGGGGGGGGAGGGGGGGCGCCCAAAAGAAAGGCTGCTATTTACATGTGTTGCTGGCGGAGGTTCAAGGGTTACTCACTTGTCGCTGCGCCCCTTCAGCATGTGCGGCACGAGTAGACGACATAAAAGCACCCGTAGCAGTTGAGCCTGCCATCTCCTAGTTTTGCGATGTAGGTTACACACAGCGATTAACTGTTCCGTAACCTGTTGCGGGCAAGGTCTCCCAGGTTGTTCAAAGACCGCACTCGGCTCGCCATGTGACGATATTCTTGTCCGTACGTCCGTGCGTTACCACGCCGGACGATGGAGAAGGCCCCGTCGCCGAGCCGACGCTCGAGTCGCTTCAGGCGGACATGCAGCAGGCACAATCTACATTGCTGCTGGAGCTTAGCTCATCACTTGCTCGATTGACGGTTAGCGAGCGCGATGTTGATGAAGCAGGTGGGGCACATACCTCTGGCTATTGCGTTGGCAGCGCAGCGCATGGTAGCCGACATGTAGTGCGGGAGCCGCGGTAGGGTGCGCCCCGACTCGCTAGTAGTGCCAGCCCACAGCGGCCATGTTGGTTCGAAATCCGCGCGAGTGACGAGGACAACTATCTCGCGGTGCCAGAGCTATTGTTGAGGGCAGAGCATGGTTACGAGGACGTTCAACCGGTGAGCCGCGCGCCGGGTGCCCGGATTGTTCCCGCTACGTACTGCCGAACGACTACCTCAAACACGACGACCGGCGACTGCGGGCCCAAGAGAAGCACATTTGGATGACGTATTTTTAGGCTCACGCCGCTGTTTTTCTCGTGGCTCTCGACGAGCAGCTTCCCTACGTTCCGGATGGCAATTAAGACCCAAGAGAAGACCGGACCCAAGACTTCATCCTATACCTCGCGCGCGTGCTCGCAACCACGCCAAGGCCATCGACAAGGCGTTTCGCTTTCGTCTTCTTCCGTCGGCCAAACGAGATCAAGCGTGTGCACGGTGACCATGGGGTGTTGGACGTGTTGAGGGCTCGGCATTTCCAGCCGGTTGCGTAGCACCTAAGGTCGGGAGTTTTCAGGGATTTCGTGCACAACTACAAACACCTAATCTTCGAGGCGATGGTGGGTAGCTGTGCCAGGCCCGCAGCTACCGCTCGCATATGCATGCGACACTCGCAGGACGTGGGCGTGGACGTGGGCGTGGGCGTGGGCGTGGGCGCGATGGCGGTCGTGGATGTGGACGCAAAAGTGAGCACGAGTAGTGATGGCGTGGGGCACCTTTCGTTGGATCTACCCGCGTTTTGCGAGGCAACCTTCTGGTGGCCGCCGCACGATCTACAACTATCAACAACGGGACGAGCGCCCCGTGTCTTGACCGGACCCCCCTACCCTACATACTTCATTAAGACCTTTCTCGGTGCTGCGCTCCATGCAGCACCAACCGAGTGCGGTTCAACCATCCGCATCCTGCACATGACGTTTCAACAACTTTTCTCCTGGACCATTTCCTCACTGCGTCCCTCGGTGGTTACTCTACGAGTTACAACCGGTTTGCGACGATCTTCCCTATTATTCGCGCGTGTATTTATCGCGCGAGACGGGCGCCACGAGCGCGACGGGTGCACGGGGCGGCATGCCTACCTGAACCTTGGCCCGCAAACCCGTACCGTGTCTAACCCGTCAAGCAGCTACTACAGTTTGAGTGCCGGTCTAACTTAACGGACGCTACTGAATACTTTTCCTAGCTCGCCCGGCCGTCAGGTACCACTTGTGTCGAGCGTACGTGATTGCCGAGCCCGAAGCTCTCGCCCTATGGGCGGCCTCGCTTCGGACATGTCTACAAGATGCCTTCGTAGCTCCGATGACCTGGATAGCGGGCCCTTGACCTCCTCTCCATCTCCCTCGCTATCCGCCCAGCATACTCTACGTAGCTACTCCGGGAAGCTGACTCGGTTCGCCGAGTTCTGTCACGACTCGTAGAACATCAATCCCACGATTATTGCTATTGTTATTCGTTACGTCGCCTAGATGCGTGAGCGGGTCATTTCGGGATTAAGTCGCTACAACCCTACATGTCAGCAATTGTCAATACGTTCTTTGAGCTGCACAAAATCAACCCCATCGCTAAGGACAGCTCGAACTTCATCGCGGTGCGTCGTGGCATGATGCTCACGCAGCGCCGCCTAGAGGTTGAAGCCTTGCGCGTCCCGCTACATGCCGATGTCGCTTACTCTTTCGTAAAACGTACCGAGCTCAATATCTCTGCGCCTGTCCAGGACTACAAGTAGTACTACTGCTACTTTTGGGGCGACATGGCCGCGGTCGCCAGCTTCATATTTTTCGCCCGGGGACTTACTGGCTTGTCCTGCCGGGTGCGGGACGCGCACGTCAATTCGCACAATATTACCTTACACATGTATCGCGAGAAAGGTCGCGCCAACATGATGCGAGGCCCAAATGACATGCGCTTGCTGCTCTACCCCGCAGGCGACCACCCTCGCGTCTCATCTCGTCTACTCCGGTACTTCATCCACACCGTCCATTTTGTCGCCACGGGCCATGTTTCCTTGGCCGAGATTAACTTCTGAGCTGCTGTCACCCCCGCCGCGAGCACTCCGAATCGTGGACTGCCGCTACCATGTCGGAATGGCTTTCTACGGCCGCAGCGGTGGCTCTTCCGGTGTCTCCTAGGTCACCTGGCGCTACGCCTGCCTCGTCAATCTGCCGCTCTCTCGCCCGTTCGCTCTTCCTTGGCAAAACCAGACTGAACTTTGAAATGATCTACATTAGTTAATGGGGTGTCCTCCTTTCCTAATAACCGTCTTCCAGCTACATGTGCTGTTGGAGTGGTACGGGTCACTAATTCACCCGTCGCTGCGCCCCTTCATGTGCAACACGAGTAGACATGAAAGCACCCGTAACAGCTGAGCATGCCCTCTTCCAATTTCGCTGTGCTATACTGAAATAACACATGTGTTAATCTGAAATACGGGGAACTCCCGCTGGGGCAGCTCCTGCCGAATGCTGACGTGGAGCGGCAGCGCGGGCTTTAACCGGGCGGCAACCGAGAACAAGGTATTTCTCATCCTAAAAAGGTGGTTACACACAGCGCCCCCTGACTTCGTTTTCCCTCCACGCTTTCACTGAACATCTCTGCAAATTTCGGCTCTTGTTCGTGTAAAACAGCATGCGCGACCTTGTTGGCAAAACTAAACTCAACTCTGACGAAACTACCCGTACTGTATATGCAACTGCTGCTGCTGCTGCACGTACGGCTCCTGCTGCTATGGTATGTTGCTATTTTGACGGGATTTCTAATTGTTTCCGCATATATTGCGTAATATATTCATATTCCTTCCCACACTCATTCGGTTTCGTCTATATGTATGTAATGTACACATGAAGCAGCGCATCACATTAATTTATCATTCATTTCATCAGGCACGTGCCCGCGATGAGGGATGAGCGATACATGAACGCGCATGTAAACCTGTCGCGACACTATGTGCATATATATACGTCTTTATGTATCTGTATATTGATATATAAGTAGATTTAAAAATGTGTACAGATATACCTGTACACCTATAAATATAGACATGTACATATTATTTATGTTTAAACACATATTATATTTATGAACATGTGTTTATTCATATATATACCTATACATAAATGTGCAGATATGGTATGTGTATCATCATGTGGTCGCGCGCTGCCGCTAAGTTACTGGCTACTGGTAGCGAAAAACAAAAAAATGGGCTATGTATCGAAACTGACCGCCAGCATTCGCCAGCAGCAGCGCAGGTTGGGGGCAGACGCGATTGTCCGCTCGCACGGCCGGGCTACTGGGCAGCGTGAGAGTCACGGCCGCACGCCAACTGACCCGATCATACCGGATTTGCCGCTGCTGCTGCGCGCCAGCTTAGCGACCACGCCGAGAAGTCGGGGAGCAAGATACCTGGACAGGTTATGCCGGGTGGCATCGCTGCAGGGAGTTGGTCAGCAGCCCAAACGGCGGCCCCACACCGCATTCGGGTATATTTAAGCAGTGCTGCGAGCATCGCCCGGTCGTTGACCGCGAAGACAGGCGGCGATTAGGGTGTGATCCGCCACAAAAGCGGCACAGCGGACACCATGTGCGGGACCATGCGAGCCTCGGTGGCTGGGCTAGTGCTGCTGTGGTGCGCCACCTGCTGCGACTCTTCAACCCCCCCCCCCCCCCCCCCTCCCAACTCGCACCTCTTCTCGCCCGCCCTAATATTTTTCCTGTCACGTAACGACATATGACTCTGACGACGCACGTGCGTGGTCTGCCTACCAGGTTTTCGGCCGGTACCCTGTGTGCGGACGTAGACCCTTGCCATTGATGGGGGCATTCAGATGGCGGCTGGCTTGGTGGAGGCGCAGGTGTGGCCAACCAGGAGGATGCCCCCCCCCCCCCCCCCCCCCCCTCTCCCCTGCCCGCTAGCACATCCACCACCACCACCACCACCACATCGTATAGCGACCTAAGCGGGAATAAATGAGTCCAAAGGCGTCTGGATCTCGGCCATGAGAGCCAGCCAAGCTGGATCTACAGAAGGTTCACACACACACACACACACACACACACACACACACACACACACACACACATACTTCCAATGCGGACGCACCCGCTGCTCCCACCGCTACATCCGCCAGTCGTCCAGCTGCTAGATTGGAGGGTAAGAGGTGAGGTGGATATGGAGGCTGGCTGGGCGCTGTAGCGGTCCGCGCCTGGGGCAAGACGCGCCTGACAAAGTGAAAGAGGTAACGCTGCGAGGGGTGCCAAACCGCCGGGCGACGGAAAAAAAAACCTCGCTGAGAGGGGCATCCGCAGAAACGGAGTTGGAAAAAAGCTCCAGGAAGGAAGCGGCAGCAGAGCAGACAGCCGTTTCACACCAATCATCACCACCATCATTTAGGCAACAAATAAATGTTATCAGTCTGAATGCGCCCGCTTAGCCGTGAGAGCCAGCCAGGCTGGAGCTACGACCTGGGTGGAGAGGGATCAGACGCAGGCGGGGAGACTGCCTCGATCTCCTGGATCGCCGGCGCCCTCTGCGGGCACAGCGGGCTCGACCGTGGTGACCGCTGCGGACTGTGTCTCCGTGCTGCAGGATGCTGCGGACGTACCAGCCGGAGCGCGTGCGGATGCCGCCAAGCGCTACACCCTGCCGCCACGGATCATGCAGTACAACAGAAATGTGTTCTCCGCAATCATGAGGGGGAAGAAGCTCCAGAAGAACATCGCCGCTCCGAGCACGGCGCCTCCTGCAGAGGGTACGGCGCGCCCCGACAGCGCACGGCCAGCAGCCGCCTGGCGCTCACCGGGGCCCGGGGTGGGTGGCGGGTGTTGATGCCGCTGCTGCTGCCGCTGGGACGCAGATGGCATGCTGGTGAGGCTGGAGCGCCGGCCCAGTGGGCTCTGCCTGGACCGCCGCAACCCGGACGGCGCCGCCGTGCTGCGCTGGTGCGACCGTTGGCGTACGTCGCAGGGCATCCTGGTGCGCCGGCCCGCGCCTCTGCAGAGGACTTGCGGCCCCGTGGCCCTTGCCTGTGCGGAGCCCTCACTCCAGCTGCACTGCCACACCCGCAGGCGAGCTTCAAGCAGCCGGGCCAGAGCCAAGTCGTGTTGAGGTCGGGCATCCACGCCGGATGGCGACCCGCCACTGCTCTGCCCACCCCTCACCCTCCTCCCTGCGTTTATTGCGTCATCCTGCTGCACATGAGTCCGCAACAGGATTCCCGCCATTCCGGTCCGCCCGTCGCAGGCACGCTGTGAGGCGCTCCGAGTGCCTGACTGTGGAAGACCAGAGCGCCGGCAAGTTCGAGGGGGCGCGAGTCGTGTGGGCGCCCTGTGGGCGCGGCGCGGAGCCGTGGAACAGCGGCACGCAGCTGTGGAGATGGAACAACGGGAAACTGGCGCCAACGATCGTCAAGGATGACAAGGCGCGCCACGCGTCCAGTGTGCCGCGGCGCCTGCCTTACATTGTGGCCGTGCCCCTGCGCTTCAGCCTAGTCCGGCTCACGGGAAGCTACCACGGGAATCCTACGGCTTTACAGGACAGCGACAACGGCATTATGTGCATCATAACCATATGTCTTTGGGTTTGCTGCGGTATACATGACTGTTTTGGACCCCCTTGGAAGGTAGGAATTCCTATATTCATCTGGTGATCTATCAGAATACGCCACAGATGCAGCATGGAGTCAATGCTGGCGCTATGGTGCAAAGCAAAGAGCATGCCCGGCTGCCTTTCCTGGGTCGAATCTCGGCGAGCATCTCAAAACAGTATTTCAAGGTTTCAAAACATTTGTGACAACTGACTCGGAGGGACGGCATTAAGTGAGAGCAACACGGGCCTGCCATGCCCATACTTGCTGTCTCACGCAACGAAGGGAGACGCAGACATGCAGCAGGATCGGGCAGGTGGCGGTGTCATCTGAGTGCTGTTGGATTTCTTCTGCGCAGATCTGCCTAGACTTCCCTCTGAGCGGAGCTCGCGACGAGCTGCCTCTGGAGCTAAGCCAGAGATGCGGAGTGCGCGCATCGCAAGGCGGCTACATGCCGGAATGGAGCATCTCTGCCTGGGCCGGTAGCAGCCCCTCCCCCGCTCCCCACCCCCGCTCCTGCCAAACCTGCTGCCCTTGCTGCCCACAGCCGCAGGCTGACCCGCTCCCCCGTTCCCTCTTCAACCTCCCTGGGGCGCGGGTAGGCGAGTTCTCGGAGCGGGATCCCAGGGCTGCGCGGGCGTGCGAGGCCCTGCGACGCGGCGCACCGCCGTACGCCCGCTCATACGTGGACGGCTCGCTGCTGTACACGTACCCGTTTGTCAGCTGTGCCGCCGCGGATCCGGAGGCGAGGAAGTGAGCGGCCCGCCTCGGCTACGGGGACCCTGCCCGTTGACCCCGCAGCCATCTGGGACGGTGCAGTATCACCTAGCTTCTGAGAAAATGGAATCGTGCCTGGATGCATGCACATGTGTACGCAAGAATTATGGGACCAAGGCGGGGGAACGAGCGTGCACGGTGTCTAGTTGCTCCTGCGCCTCAGTGATAGCCCGATCCATGCGGGCATCGGCGCCAGAAGAGACGGTAAGCAAATGGTACTGTTGAGATTGGGGTGCGGTCAAAAACCACTCGCTGTCCGAAACGTACCGGGCGGAAGTCTATCTGTCCTTTATGGTGCTCAATTGAGTTTGTGGGTTGGGCAAAGAATGGGATGTTTTTGCACCGCAGATATCGGGGGTTCCTTGTCCGTATTTGTGGTGTATTCGGAGAGCTGAGCTTGTAACCCAATCAGCGAGAGGGCGGGGGTGGTGCCCTCAAACCACCTGCAGCTCTATGTAGCGTAACTCCCTCTCTCTCTCTCTGTGGTGTACTTTGATAGTTTCCAAATACATATACTTCATTGCATTTGGGTGAACACGAAGCATATCTTATAGCAAACCGAAGCATGGTTACGGCTACTAGGTGACATTATATATTACTCATGATGTCGGCATACATTATGTGAGTGCTTATGGTGACGGCACTGGTAACTGCTGGTGGTGGTGCTCATCCAAGGACCTTACCCCCCCCCCCACACACACACAGGTTCGCCATCATGACGCAGATCGACATTGATGTGGAGGAGTTCTGGGCGGTGTATAATCACGAGACAGCAATGAAGTCAGGCAGTTCCCCAAAAGCGTTCCAGTACTCTGTGGATTTGCAGTACAAGTTGCTCGGCGCCAAGCTGTCTCGCCTCCTGGAGCATGCCATCGCACACAACGGCACCCTCTCCGTGGCCATCCGGCTACAGAGCAAAGGCACGACGCTGAAGGCGGACCCGGCGCTGATGGGCATGATAGGTAAGGCGTTGCCTCGTGGCTGCTGTCCATGCCTGCGCTGCTGCTCATGTTTTCCGTTTGACGCGCGGACCCCCCCCCCCCCCCCCCCCTGGGTCAACAGGTCCAAGCCCAACCAAGGATGACATGCTGCCCTTCAGTTGGAACATACTAGCTGGCTCACTTGGGCTGTGGCTGCCACCGCTCATGGCCAAGGTGCGATGCTCACACACCTGGCCACACCTGCGCCCCAACACGCAACCTGCATGCCCTTCTTCACCGCGCTTGCGCTTCGCTATAAATCCGGCCCCTTCACGAAAAAGAAAAAGCTACAGTTACCTGGAAACATATCGAGCTATCCGACTCGATGGTGCAAAGTACTTCATGACTTGTACGATCTGCGAACTCAGCCATTCCCGAACAAATGTCGGGTATGGCTGGGCTTTTTGCCTTGGGAAGCATTGCGATCGTCCTTGGTTGATGCCATACGAACTTGAGGGGATCCAGTGTATAACCCGGATCTCCGGTGCCGTGAATCAATTCGCCGCCAACCGTGCTCGACCTGCCAGATCAGTGACACTGAACCTGTGCTGCTGCGGGCCGGCCCTCCACGCCAGAGCATCGACCTCCACGTCGTGAGTTACCAAGGCGCCTACAACGCCAACGTGGGCCGCAACGTGGCGATGGAGCACGCGCGCTCGCCCTTCATCGTCACCGTCGACACCGACCCTAGCACCGACTATGCCCTCCCTTTCGGTACGCGCTGTGCTTGCCCCCCTCTTCTGCCCCCTGCTCCGAAACCTCTCTGCTCCCCCCTCCGCGTCCCCCCCCCCCCCCCCCCCCCACCGAGCGCCCTGACTCAACCGATTCAGCGGCGGCACACAGGCATAAACGAGATGCTGGAGCCGTACACGCAACAGCTGTGTGGCCAGTTTCGAGTGCTTGTCCTTCCCGACATAGAGGTGACCGCTCGCGCCGTCAACTGCTACACCCCCCCCCCCCCCCCCCTCCGAGCGTGCAAACCCCCTAGGCGACCTCCCGTGCCCCGGCAACCGCTCAAGGAGGCTGTCCCTGCGCGCTGCAGGTCCATGCACTAAGGCACATCAAGGACAAATACGTATCAGGGCGTCTGCTATCCGACGACAACATGACCCCACCGCTGCTTCTCCCCGGCAGCGCGGCGCTCATCGAAATGACGGAGCTGGCGGCGGTTTGCAGCGACAAGGTGGCGAGCCTGTGGCTGGCGAGCACGCCGTCGCGCTGTAGCCCAGCAGCCTGTCTTTCACATGCCCCCGCCAAGGCTCGGTCTGTTCTCTCTTGGTGTATGTTCATGTATGCACATGTACCTGAATACATTTATGCGCCTATCTAGACCATCACCTGGCTGCACCGATGAGGGCACCGACTTGAGATTACCTGCGAAACATTCGGTAATAATGTTGATGTCATGCGATCTGATTCCCTCTGAGATCCGACGTATGGTGGGGGCAGCAGGCTCTTTATATGCACTCTGGTCTATTGCAGCCCGTGCCATCGCGTTGGGTTTGCGGGTTGACACACAATTCATGGTTTTGCAGCACAAAGTCGGCATTCATTTCATGGCGGTTTGTATAGCAATTAGTTATTGCAGTAATAAATGATCAACTGTAACAGTCAATCCTAGAAATATGGAAACAAATTAGGTATCATAGCGAACCATACGTGTGGTTGCGGTATCCGCCGTTGGCATTCGGATGCATTGAGCAATGCATCGTTTGACAAGAGGTGCCCGCAAGCTCGCTCGGGTGCACCCACAGCGCCAATATCCACCACTTGGCTGACGCGCGTCACTGAGAATATGTTTCCCACACCGCCCGGCAGACCATCCTGGAGGCTGCGCTCGCGGCCCATGTCGCTCAGCGGTACCAGCAGGGCCAGGCCGAAAACTCATCCGTGGGGTGCGCCCCTCCGCCTGCCAACCTCTGTCCCACAACTGCCATCAGCTGCCCCTCCGCCGGCCAGTCCTATCCTGGAGTGTTGTGTACAACTGCGGCCCAGAATTCCGCCTCAGCTTTTCCTCGTGGCTCCGCGACTTTGTCTATGAAATATTACTGCAACCACCTGTACTATACGCACATAATTCCGTCAAGTACGTGTGTAATCGTCCCGCGCCACTCGGAATGCCGTGATTCGTCTTTTCATCTTATCGGCACCGATGCATCGCCGCATTTGGAACGATGTACGTCCATCGTCGTGTTGCGAGTCATAGTGTGGCCGACCTCCGAAGAGCAATGCCTGTCTAGCATAGTACTGGGGACCGATACCTACCCTCCCAGTACGCTTGGCATGGCGCCAGCAGCTGAGCCTGAGCCGGTGGCACGTGCCAGGTTCGACCTCAACGATTGGATGCACTGGGACAAGCCGACCGCTGTGCCGGAGCGCCTGATGGGAGAGAAAGCCAAGGTGCGGCTCGCGCACCAATTGACGCAGGTTGGGAGACTCAAACAAGTGGGGGATCCCCTTCATTTAACACCCCCCCCCCCCCCCCCCCCCCTCCCCGCCCCCATCCAGATGTCCTATGCCTTCTACCGCGACGTCAACTTCCCGCGCTTTGACGAGGGCATCACCCAGGATGGCTGGAACAGGATGTCCCAGGTGCGCGGCTGGGAAATGGGCGGGGGGGCTGCCGGCTGTTGCGGACCATGTTGCCGACGCTGGCAGTCGTGTCCAAACACCGCCGAGTCCGAACGAGCAGCATACAAGCTAGCCCTCGTGGACCCCCCTCCCCTGTGTTTGTGAGTGTTTGCGATTGTTGTTTATTCAGTAGGTCGACGGTTTTTTGAAGAGGTGAGTTCCCTGAAATTCCCGGGAAACCGGAATAGATGGCACATCGTGTGTTACCCATTCCTTGACGGGGCGTGCACTGACTGGCTGGTTCTGTGCCTCTGCAGACCGCAGAGCTCCGCGCCGCTGGGTACGAGTTTGTGGTGCACCCCACCGTCGCCATCTGCCACTCCGCGCACCATGTCTCCTCGGTGGGCCGCATGGAGGAGGAAGTGAGAACCCTCGCCTGCCCCTGCTGCATGGCGCCGCTATCCCTCGCCTCCCCTTTGGCGCGCTCTTGCTGCCTTGCCTCTGATGCCGCAAACGCTGTCATCACATGCCTCCTATCATCTGCATGCTTTGAGGACTGTGTCGGCGCAGTCCATTCACGTGCGCAGGCTGGAACGCAATGAACTGACAGTGGATGCGCCCCTCCGGCCCCATCAGGAGGATGAGGATGGCCGGAAGCCCGCCGGAAGCACGAGGCTCCGCCACGAGTTTCTGCCAGGAATGGTGAACAAGCACGCCAACCAGGAGACGATCCGCATGCGGCTCCGGCAGCGCAGCCTCACGCGGCAGACATGCCGAGCCGGCAGCGTCGCGTAGTCAGGGGGCATAGCCACATGCCCAATCAGCGCCAGCTCTTCAACAGTGATGTGGAAGCCAAAATATAAATGTAACATCGGTAGTATTTATGGAGAGAACGATGGAGTGGTAGGATTCCATTCCCGACCCTCTGCTGTCGCGGATCTCCACAATATTCTTGCCCACTCAAGTTGTTGCCCACTCGGGCGAGTCTGGTAGTTTAAGTGGTTTTGGCCCTAATTCCCAAGGGACTCGGGGGGGGCAGATGGCAACAATCATATTTATGTAGGAGGATGGCGGTGGTGTATCTAGCGGCTCGCGAACAAGCATCGGTGCAAGCCTTGCCTGCCGACTCAGCAATGATGGGGTCAACATCATGCCATTCCGGCCGATGCAGTCACGGGCCAAGAAGTTGCAAAGCTACATAAGGCTTTCCACCACATGTGTACAGAGCCTTGGGCATCTCGATGTCCGACATGCACGCGTAGCCGGGCCATGAGACAGGTAGCACGCGACAGCGAATCCGACCAGGGTTAAGTTGTAACCGATTTCAAAGTTCAAGCTCTGCGCAAACGCGCGAGCCGGCGGCGATGTCGAGAGTCGCGCCTGCTCGACGTGAATCGGGTTTATTGCAGGTTTATAGCACGAGTAGCAGCCACAGCCGGTCACGGGTGCTGCAATAACCGGCACCGCCCGCGGCGCTATCACCAGGCAGAGATGCACTGAGACGACGTCTGGGCAAGCAGGTGGTCACTTGCTGCGCCGTACGGCAGGTGAAGTGTAAGAGTCAAACGGCACGGCTCCGTGCTGCGCCGCGCCGCCGCGTTGCGCGTCAGGTAGGTGGCAAGAATTAGAATTAATGAACAACAGTCACAGCCAGCCACGGATGCTGCCAAATGCCGGCGCCGTCGGTGGCACTGTCACGAGGTAAATATGCACTACGGGTGGGCAGCAAGACGATGGGCTGCCACGCCGTGCAGCGGGTGTGGCTGTAAAGGTTCGAGCGGAGAGTGACAGCGACGCAGTGACGCGCTGCCGCGCTTCGCGTCGAGTAGCTAGTCGTAATTGGAGTTTTTTTATACAGCAACAGCCAGCCACGAGTGCTGGGATATCATCGACGAGTTATCACCGCCGCCAGGCGCGGTCTTTCTCCGAGTACTAGTACTTCTACATCTCTAGACCCGCGACGGCAACCTGTTATCCATAAAACTGCATGCTGGCCTTCAGAGAGCTGCACGCTAAGCACTTTAATTAGTGGACCCCATGTCGGTTCGTGCCGCCGGACCCTAAGACAGGTGGCGGCTGGCGGCTGATGGCCTGCTTAGCATAATGCTTACACTAGGCATGAGCAAAATTGTAAAAAATCCAAAATCCAAATTTCAAGCATGCCTGCAGTATTTGTCGTGTTGATATTGCGAGAATGGAGCAGTGGGTAGCGAATATGGTACTCGTGCATGCGCCACGGTGGCGGCATGTCAACACCATGTAGTCATCATGACTATCATCCAATGTTGCCACATCTGCACATTGCTGCAACACAATCGCACATATGTAAGCATGCGAGCGGGGCGAGCCCTCTCTCAGCTTTGCTATGTTGATGTGCGCTATGTGATGATTGATCGAATTTTACAATTTTCATACCCGTTGTTACACCACCCAGCGCCTGGCACACCATGTTGCACTGTGAGTTTGTGAGACCTTTCAGTCTTCCTCCCTGAGTATGAGGTCCAGTGATGCATCAGCGCAGCATCATCGTCGGCAGTAGCATTAGAGTCGGTCGGTGTACACTTACACTTTTTTTAGAATAAATAGGTTACGGACATTCCGTACACTACTCCACAAGAGTCTTTTCCGGAACATATTTCATGGGAACGCATGGCTACGAGGTAGCATATAGCCAAAACCACACAAAACTGCATTCCTTGCCCTATCTTAACTCTCGCTTACATGGCCTTGGTTGCAGGCTTACAGCGCCCCCCTGCAAAACTTCGCGCTTATGCATTGTTTCTGCAATATTGTTTTCCCGCACACTGTGAGAAAATGGCGCGCATTTTTCGATCAAGAAACCTGTAGTATTGGGATCACTTGCGATGCAACGTCATGGGGTGCGCATGCTGCTCTCAAGCTTTCACACACCGCAAGCATGATAGTTGAATAGACTCAATAAGGAATATCGTGTCAAGTGGGTGATCTCGTGGCATCGGGTCCTTGCATATTGACATCTTAAACCCCCACAAAAATTATTGGACAGGGTTATTGGGAAGGCGTTGAAGTTGCACTACATCTGCGGCATATGACGTGACACACTATATGACCCAAGCTTCGCGATAGAGATGGCTGTTCTATCGATGTGTCAATTCCGTGACAAAGCGTTGATAGCGTGCGTGGGTAAAAGATTGGCGCGGCACCTCCAGGTGGGTTTGGGTTGGGTGTGGCTCGCAACCACCCACCCACTCACCCACTGCTCGCTGCCACGGGGATGAACACGCCTCCATCGCCATTCCCGTTCGCGTGGCCGTTTTTTCGCCCATCGTGTTCCTTAGGACCAGTTGCATGAACGCACACGGGGTTTGTCGAGTTTTTCCCTGTCAAAGAAGTTACAAGCGTTCTCCTCACTGCCCCTCTGCTGCACATGTGCCGCCCGTCACGTAGGGAGGGCGAATGGCGACCGTAAATCGGCGGAGCCGCGTCCTAGAGGGCGAGTGCCTAGAGTGCCTGGTGGAGTGCTTCGAGGAGGCCTACGCCTCGGAGCCGCAGCGCTACAGCAACACCGCCTGCACAGCCTGCTTCGGCCCTCTTCTGGCCCCGGTGGCCGTCGTGGAGCGGGCCACGTGGGAGGCGCAGTTCCAATTGGCCGCGTGGAATGAGCTCGGCCGGGACTGGCGACTCTCGAATGCCGCCAAGTCCTTCCAAGCTTTGCGGCTTCCCCTCGGCGCTGCTTGCCAGTTGGGTCAGCGACACTGTCAAGAAGTGTCGGGAGCCGAGCCTGGAGGCGTGGGACCGGCCGGGAGTATCCCTCGGGCAAGGACTGCGAGCGCGGCGACAGCGGTAAGCCTGGAGTCGGCCGCCTCGTGCGTGGCTACGTCTTCCTGACAATGCGCGCGATGGAGCTCATGTTTGAGCAGGCGAAGGTGACCAGGTACACCCACATCCCCCCATGGGTGTGTGACCAGCGCGAGTATGTGCAGTACAAGTTCCAGCAGTCAGTGCTGGAGGAGCCAGAGATATACATGGATAAGCTGCAGCTACTGCCAAACGTAGAGCAGCTCATCCAGCAGGCTGGCACGTGAGGCTTTCCTGAGCCCGCCCTGAGGCCAGGTTGGGGTCAGCAAGGGCACATTAACTACTACCCAGTCACTGCCAGGAGGTATCAGCACCCGGCGCTGACGAAGGCGGTGGGCGGCTTCGTGACATACGGGGATCACGCGGCGTGCCTGGAGAAGCAAGCTAAGGCTCGTGCTAAGCGGGCGGCGCAACAAGAGAGGAGGGCGTTGGAGCAGGACTACCTTACTTGCCAAGCGCAATGAGCGTCTTCGGATGCTCGTTGTGCCAGGTGGGCGTGAGAGGCTGGCTGCCAACGGCAACTATTCCCCCAGCCGCGATCCCATGTTCAATGGGCAGGATAAGGCAGCTGGCGTTAAACATGCCATGGACCTGTCTGTGGTGCCGCCACCAGCTAGGGGGGTGTATGATTATGATGCATGGGTGACAGATTGTCTGGGGCAGTTCAGAAAGCCGGGGAAAAGGCGGCGTCGCTGATAGTCACCAGCATGCATAGGCGGCATTGCGGGAGGATGCCAGCATGTGTGTAATTACATTTCCAACCTGTTTCTTTGCCACACGGGATGTGTTAGAGGTGTGCTCTGGGAACTTGCGCTTCACGCTGGCCTGTGTCTGCTCATGCTTCTCTAGCTTTACCTTAGCCACATGCCCAGTGCCCAGACAATATGCGCAGCAATAACATCACCATCCCTTTTAGTGACATGTTGTGTAAACACAATGACTATAAATGACATCAAACTATAACTGCAGCATACCTTCAGCACCACAATTGTGCCATACTCTAGTCCTTGTGGCATTGAAGATCCCTGAGGCATCAGCAACTAGCTGGATGCCGAGAGACTCCCCGGGTTTGATGAGCCCCTCCTTCCGGCACGATGTTGAAGCACCAGCTTGAGATCCAGTAGTGTGCTTGATATAATGTCCTCCGTAGTGCTGAGCCCCACAGCGGCCAGCTCCTGCCCTTGCCGTTTCAGCATGTCCTCCACTCATGGCCACTTGATCATCAAGTTGCCATATGCAGCACCATCTGCACCAGCTTCTCCATGTCCGCGTCCCACTTGGAGCTGCTGAGGTTGATAAGACGCTGAAAGGCATCTTGAGATAGCTTCAGGTCAGTGTGGACCTGCACAGCGTTGTGCTCCCACAGCTTTCTACTGGCCAGCAGGGTACGCCTCTCTGCTGCTTTCAAGTGATGTTGAAACTGCTTAGACTCCAATATGGAGGCCAGCAACTCGGGGTAGTTGGCTAGGAGGGCGCCTAGGATAAAGCGGGGGGTGTGCGCTGCTCGCACATCCGCTGGCTGGCCCACTAGGTCCACCTCCTCCACGATGCCTGCCTCCTCCCCGTCAGCTTCATGCGCGTCGACATCGGCCTGCTGCTGCTGCTGCTCCGCTCCTTCGTCACCGCCGGAAGGGGCTCCGAACTGTGCGACAGGCCTGTCCCCCGCACACACAGACTGCCAGCTGTCGTCGTCTCCGACTGCGTGGGTGAGCCACGCCTCCAGCTGCTCGGCCTTGCGGCCGATGAACTTGTGCACCGTCGCTCGGGTCGTCGCCTCCCGCAGCTTGTAGGACAGGCCTGCTGGCCACTCCCTCCCCGCCCTCCTCGTCACTGCCGCTGCCCTCACTGCCAGCTGACTCGGCCTCGCTGCCATTTGACTCGCACATGAGCCGTATCTTGGCTTTGAGGCGCGCTACCTTCTTGTCGCGCTTCCGGCGCAGGATGTCCGCCTCCACTCGCGCCCTCTCCTCCGCCGCAAGTTGGGACCGCAGCTCCTTCTCCACTTCTTTCTGCCTGTTGACAACCTCCCTCCAGCAACGCTCCGCCTCCTCCGAGGCCGTCGCTGTCTTCAGCAGGTACTCGACCTCTGACTCGAGGTTTTGCCGCTGGGTCGACACACGAGTCGTCGCCGCTGATGCCTGCGACGACGGCCCGGCCGGCATGTCGATGCCGCTGGCACCTGCCCCGCCTCTTCCATCACCACCGGTATCGCCGCGGCTTTCTTAGTCTGCCGTTTCTTTGACTTGTAGCCCTTGGTACCCGGACGGGGGGGGACGGGGGGAGGGTGGCAAAAGACGTGGCTCTTGTAAGCACAGGTGTTATGCAAGCTGCTGTGACATGCCGTGGAGTGGCAGATGTTGCATCCCGATTGTACGCGGCCGCCAGGTCGCCCCCACCGCCTGCGCACCAGCCGCCTCCCGACACCACCAGTACTACCCCCAAAGGGCTTGGCAGAGGTACCTACAAGGTCTCTAGACATAGCGACTAGGTCGGGCACTACGGTGACTGCCAGTACGGCCAGAGGTACTAGAGGGCGCGTACGCGTACGCGTACGTTAAAATGTCCGGTTTTCGGGCCTGGAACTGCGATGTGATCCCGCTTTAGGCTTTGTGACCCCTCCTTGTTGTGCACCTCGCGAGTGAGGTACACTCCTCCACAGAATTCAGCTGCCCAAGGAGGCAGCCGTACACCTCGCCCAAAAGTCCATCCGCCCAGCCGTACACCTCGCCAAAAAGTCCATCCGCCCAGCCGTACACCTCGCCAAAAAGTCCATCCGCCCAAAGGAGCAGTTGTACGCCTCGCCACGAAGTCCAGCCACCCGAATAAGGGAAGCAATTGCACTACTGGTCCTATTATTACACTCATTCGCCAATAAGGCCTACACTTTGCCACAAACTTCAGCAAGAGCTTGGCTGTAGGCGTCCTCGTGCCCTATCGGGCTACGGCTAAGGTCTGAAAGCCTATCATCCGGGGTGGCAACCAGGGTATGAAACCCTGACAGAGACCCTAGATTACCATGTAGGTCTTGGGCTGCCTCGGTCGTCGTGCGCCGGCAAATAAAGCGGACGCTACGACATGGATTGGATTTTTGAAGCAGTATAATACCAGCTTTAGCTTGACAGCGCGGCTCATGCTGGGGTGCAATGGCTGTACATTACACCACAAGTCATCCTCGGAACATGCAACATCGCTAAGACGTAAGTAGCGCCCCTCCCCCGCTCCCCTCCCTCCCCCCCCCACCCACACACACAGACACATATGACAATACCTTTCTGTGTGGATCGGCCAAGTTGCCTTGTGATGGGAGACGCAAGCAGGGAGTAAGTCACTGCGACCGCCACTGCTTGGATTAAAGGAATTCGCCCACGACTCTATCTTTAGGCTTCTGCAGAGTAGGGTGAATGAAAGCCACCTCGGCAACATGTACCACTGTGCCGCCGCTACGACTCGTGGTCACTCCTCCGGGAACGCAATTCGGTACACGTCGTCGTATGTCTTCACAAAGTAGGGCTCCAACCCTTGCTTGAGCTCGTCTGTCACGGGACAGGCCGGGGGCAAGGGCCGTCAGGATTCGCGCCTCGCGTCGGCGGGCCGCCAGACACCTCGCAGGGCCGCCAGACGGCAGCGCTCATGGTAGACCGCAATGGCGCACCCCCATCAGAGGAGGATCATTCGGGTAAGAACTTCAACAGTTTCTATCATCGGCCTAAGATCACATTCTTTCAACTGCTTCAATACTGTATCGGTGGCGATACCGCTTCGTGGTGTGATTACAGTACTTGCACAAGGAAACAACGTCCGGCGGTACGGCTGCATTACATACACTGACCACTCGAAGTTTGGGTGGCGGGGAGTGCAGTTTAACAAATGCAAAATAGGCTCATGGGGCGTCATCTATAGGGGTTCGACAACGTGGATTAATTTATCGAACAGATCCGTAGCGATATAAGCTTTTCACAGAATAACTCTAAAACATACGCAAGAAATTGTAGGATGGAATTGCATTAGTGGCAGATTTTTCATGCCTATCATCAGGGAACCAAGCGAGCTAGAGAAAAGAGGGGAGGGGGGGGGGGGGGGGGGGTAAGCTCACCGCTGAGCTCGTCCCAGTCCTTGCGGTTCCCCTCGGGGAACACGATGTGGCGGATGTGGCTGCGCCGCGCCGCGAGCGTCTTCTCCTTCACGCCGCCGATCGGCAGGATCCGCCCCGTCAGGGACACCTCGCCTGCGGGTGCAGCAGGCAGCCGCGCAGTGAGCGCGCCGCGCCTGGTATGCCGCGCTGGTACGAGCAACAGCAGCGTCAACGTGCGGGGGGAAGTGGTACGGGTGGCGGCGCGATAGTAGGAACACCGTGAATAACAACCTGGCAAGTCAACAAGAGGGCAGGTATAGACAAAAACATAGCGGAAGACGAATGTCCCTGTAGCTTGCATGCAACTCGACGGGGGCCAACGCATCGATAGAAGGTCTTATTATCACAAGGCCTCAAATGGGGCGTGCGTACAACCTATAAGAACATCCACTATATAGGTGCCGATGCGGTACAAAGGGCAGTGTACGAATCAGAACCCTTCCCGCCTGCATGCGATCAAGTGTAGGTAGATGGAACTATATCGAGTGTTCTTACAGCTTGCTAGCAACTCCAATTAGGGGGCTGATGGTACAGCTTCTCATTTGCCGGGTGCCGACGTATCAGAAGAACATTTGATATAGTTGCGTTGTGGTTTCGTCTACATTTGACCGCTGACAGGTAGGGCAGGTTCTAATTTGCAGTGTTGTTATTACCGTGTCGGCACCCGTAGGCTTGTTTGGGGAAGGCGGGGGGGGGGGGGGGGGGAGTTGAGAGGTCAAGAGACGGCGATAATGACACTTGTGGTATGCGTGTTAGATCAAGTAGCTCATGGACATGCTCGTTGCTTTGGCACCGTGGCAAACCATTGGCGGCTACCACCGCACTTGGCGCACGAGTCAGCCGCCGTGGCCGCGCGCACCTGTCATGGCGAGGTCGGGCCTGACAGGGCGGCCGGTGGCGAGGCTGAGCAGGGAGGTGATTATGGTGCCGCCGGCCGAGGGGCCGTCCTTGGGCGTGGAGCCCGCCGGGACGTGCACGTGCAGCGAGGTGCGGTCGAAGTAGTCGCTGTCCGGCTGGAGCTGCTTCATGTAGGCGCGGGCAAAGGTATGCGCGATGGTGGCGCTCTCCTTCATCACGTCGCCCAGCTGCCCGGTGGCGCGCAGGGACCCCTGCCAGGTTGCGAGCGGCAGCGGCCATCAGCAGACAGAAGGTAACAAAACCTGATAGGTACTACGTACCGGGAAATTATGTTGGGCATGTCATGGTAACGAAAGTTCTGCCATTGACATGACATCACCGCCCCAACATGTCTATGATTTGATGATGTAGACACGCGTCTGAATGTTTCCAGAGTTGTAGAGTTTCAGGCAGCGCTAGCGGCAACATTGCTACCGGCCTAATCCGACTAATCCAATCTGGATGATTGGGGTCGCAGCTTGAGGTCCAAGACTCAGGTGGGGAGCCCCCGGAGTGATCGACAGCTGGGTGTGCAGAGTCTTTCTCTTTCTCCATACTACTCGGGGGAGGCGCACCTTGCCCTCGCCCTGCTCCACCGCGGCCGCCTCGATGTAGAGCGTGTCGCCGCCCATGGAGGTCCAGGCCAGCCCCATGGTGACCCCAACCGGCGTGGTGTCGAACATCTTGTCGTTGGAGAAGGGCGGCTGGCCCACGTAGTCCTGTGGGTCAGCACACCGCAACGGCAAATGAAAAGTTGAAGGGGGGGGGGGGGGGGGGGGGGTCAATCACACCCGCTAGCGCCCTGACACGCCAGCCACTGGCAAGAGGAGAGGAGTTGCTGCGGCCACCACAACGAAAGGATAGCGCAAGAGTTCTGGTGACTGGCCGATGCCATAGAGAGTGTTGCGAGTCCTGGCACTCGACGCTCAAGGTGGCGGTCAATGCTCCACAGCTTGATTACTAATGGGTGTGGCTACAGGTGCCGGCGCGGCGATAAGATAACCTACTACTGTTCCATGAAACGGCGTGCCGGCAAAGTTGTCTTAGCTCATTTTTTGAATCCGTGCTCCTGCTGTCTAGATGTGAGCTGTACAGGGCTGAGCAAGTCGTTATAGAGAAAGGCCTCAGCGCCGCGTAGGCGCCCGTAGTGGAGCAATCCAACACATGTACATACCGTTGCCAATGCACCTACATAACCTTTTTATAAACTTCAAATTAGGCAACGATAGAACCGACTAGAATGTTCGATGTAGCTCCGCTATAGTTTTGTCTACATTTGACCTCTGGTAGGCAGGGCGGGCTCTTATCTGTAGTGCTATTTTTACCGCGTCGGCGCCCGTGTACATGTGTCATGTAGACATAGCTTCATTGGTCACGGGGCCAATGCAAAGCCCCGGGGCGCCCTGCCCGGCATCGTCGGAAGGGGGGGGGGGGGTGGGCGCACCACCAGGTGGCCCTCGTCCACAGTGATTGGTTCGATGCTCTTCAAGTCCACCGCCGCGAGCGAGGCATCCCCGCCGCCCGCCGCCTCCTCCCCCTCTGCGACCTGCGCCGGCGCCGCCTTCACCATCTTGAGCGCCATCTGCGCCAAAACGCGGATAAAAGCTCATCAGTCCCGCGCTAAGGAGGCAAGGGAGGCGGAGGGGATGACAAGGGGGGGGGGCGCTGCCTCGCACCTTACGGTAGATCTTCTCCAGCTTGTTCTTCAGGTTGCGCACGCCCGCCTTCACAGCGCATGACACATCATGTCAGCCACCTGCAGCGCCTGTTGGGGTCCCTCGGGCGGATGGCGGAGCGCGCTGAGAGGCTCACCTCGCGGCAGTACTCCTCGATGAGGCGGTCCAGCGCGGCGTCCGTCACGACCGCCTTGTCTTTGGGCACGCCGGACGCGTCCGCCACCTGCGGCTCGAGGTAGGACCGCGCGATGGCGACCTGCCGGACCAGGGATGCCACTGTCAGGGGGCGTCATTCCGGGGCTGTGGCGCGCCGCCGAGCAGCGATGACTGAGAAGCAACATCGGTCCCTTGCCGAGGCTGGGGCACTCGGGTGGAGACAAGGGCCGCCCGAAGAGGGGGGGGGGCTGCAGTGACCTTCTCATCCTTGATGTACCCGCTCAGGCGGATGACCTCCATGCGGTCCAGCAGCGGGCCGGGGATGGTGTCCAAGATGTTGGCGGTGCACATGAACAGCACCTGCGCGAGCGCGCGCGCCGGGGGGGGGGGGGGGGGGGGCACAGCCTGGGGTGAGCACCCCCGACATGGCCGCTCAGCACGGCTGCGGCAGCACGGGCGCAGACCTCGGCCCACCTTGGAGAGGTCCAGCGGGGTGTCGAGGTAGTGGTCCCGGAAGGTGCTGTTCTGCTCGGGGTCCAGCAGCTCCAGCAGCGCGGACGCAGGGTCGCCCTGGTGCCGGCCGCTGCCTAGCTTGTCTATCTCGTCGATGAGGACCATCGGATTGGCATGACCCACAGTCTGTGTGTGTGAGTGTGGGGGGTAGGGCCTCAGTGTAGATTCCAGCCGTATATCACCCCCCGGGGGGGGGGGGGGGGGGGGGGGGGGCAGCTCTACGTGCCGTGACCATGCTTTGGGTTCGTTAATCGAGACATTCTCTCATTGTGTTTACCCCCGCGCAACGAACGGCAACCTATATCTGGGATTCCACCAGAGTACACCACGACCATGGCACAGAATGTCTGACTCGCGGATGCAAAACAAGGAATGGCTGTGGTGACCCGGGAACCCACGTAAGTGCTACGGGTTAGCGCTGGTGAGAGGCTCGGCTCGCTGGGTGCAGAAGGAAGGAAGGCGCCAATTTGCGGGGGGGGGGGGGGGGGGGGGGGGGCACGAGCAGCGGGCGCTTGGGGCGCTTGGGACCACGCCATCCCAGCGTTGGGCAGGGACAGCCGGCGCACCTTCAGGCACTGCACGAGCTTGCCCGGCATGGCGCCCACGTACGTGCGCCTGTGCCCTTTGATCTCCGCCACATCACTGAGGCCGCCGACCTAGGAGTGCGGTGAGGCAGGGATCCAGTGGGGAGGAAGGGGGGTCAGCATGCTGCCCGCACTCAGCAAGCAGCCAGGGTGGCAGCGGCGGGACGCACTGCGCCACTCACCGAGAAGCGATAGTACTCGCGGTTGAGGGACTTGGCAATGGAGCGCCCAATGGACGTCTTCCCCACGCCGGGTGGGCCCACGAGGCACAGGATCTTCCCCTGTGAGTTCACACCGAAGGCATCCGCGCCCTGTCAGACGATGGATGGGAGAAGGGACAAGGGGGGCCGGGCAGGGGGAGGGAGGGGGGGCAGCAGCACCTGCGTGGTGCCCCGCAGCCGGCCCACGGCGATAAACTCCAGGATGCGCTCCTTCACGTCCTCCAGCCCATAGTGGTCCTCGTCCAGCACGGCCTGCGCATGCGCGATGTCCAGCTTCTCCGCGCTGCGCGGCCCCGGCACAGCAGGCACACCGTGAGCACCTCTGCCCCCTTCATGCCAGCCACCGGATGGAGCAGCCTGCGGGGTGCGCACCTGTAGCGCCCCCACGGCATGGACGTGAGCCACTCGAGGTAGTTGCGCGTGACGTTGAACTCGCTGGAGGAGGGCTCCAGGCTGCCCAGCTTGGCCAGCTCCTCGTCCACCACCTTGCAGTACTCCTCCGGGGCGTGTGGCCTGGCCGTGCCCAGCGGGTGACAACAGCTCAGCCGCTCCAGCACGCAGCCGCGGGGCGGCACCGCGCCGCATAATGAGCACAGCTGTCAGGTGGAGATGTACACTGTTACTGACATCTGTCCTCTGAGGCTCATGTCGGGCGGAGCCGCTGCACAGCCATGTCTGTCTGCGCGGGCGCGGCGCGCACCTGAACTCCTCAAACTGCTCCTGGAACTTGCTCACCAGCGCGGTCTTGTCGTCCTTCTCCAGCCCGAGCTCCTTCTTGCAGTACTTCATGTGCTCCATCAGCATGTAGCGCCGGTGGTCCGCGCTGATCTTCCCCTCCACCTGCCTGCTGATGTCGCTCTGCAGCTTCACCAGCTCCAGCTCCTTCTTCAGCAGCAGCAGCGTGGCGCTCACGCGCTCCGGAACGTCCAGCTGCTCCAGGATGCCCTGCGCCGCCCCCCGAGAAACCATCGCGTGAGCCCAACTTGGCTTGCAGCAAGAAGATGCAAGGCAAGAAGCAACCGGGGTGGGAGGGGTACCTGAAGTGCGTCCGCGTCGGCGCTGGTGAGGAAGGCGCCGATGTCCGCGAGGGTGCTGGGGTCGTGCAGGTTGACGGCGCCAAACTGCACGAAAAACTTGAAGTGCTCGTTGTATAGCGGGTGCTGCGACAGCAGTTCCTTGATGGTGCTCACGATCTCCAGGGAGCTCGCCTGCAAGGACGACACCGCCGTCGCCGCCAGGCATCCCCATCAGCCTCTCCCAGCGGCAATGCTTGTACCTCTGGGCGGGGGAACCCCCACACCACCCTACCCCCGGCAGCCCCTGCTTCCAGGATCACCGCTGACACCACCGCCATCCCAGCACCCGAGGCAGCCATCGCCGCACGCACCTTGAGCGTGTCATCACCGGCGCCATACTTGTGGTCCCGGAGGTGCTTCACCTCCACGCGCAGCGGGTCCGTCTCCACCGTCCCCAGGCGCTGCAGCCGGCGGTGCCCATACAGCAGCACCTGCGCCGGCCCCGAGTCTGTCTGCGTGATGCTGTGCACCTGCGCAAAGGTGCCCACCTGGTGCAGCGCAGCCGCGGGGTCGTCGTGCTGCTCTGTTCCTGCGTCTGTGGGGCGAGCGAGCCATCCCCATCCCTCACTCACGCCCAGCGCCCGCTCAGCCAGCTATCCCCCCCCCCCCACCCACCCGCCCGCCCGCCCACAGCCCCGTCCGCCCCTTGCATATACACAGGGCAGGCATGCCGGTACATAGCCAGGCAGGCAGGCAGACCCACCTGTCAGCGAGGAGGCGGAGTCATGCCGCTCTGCCTCCGCAAAGCCAGGCTTGGCGCTGTGCTTCAGGAAAGCGCCGACGTACGCCTGCGACCTGCACAGCCAGGAGCGGTGGGCGTTTGTTTACGCAGGGACTGAAGGCTACCCGGAGAGAGAGACATGGAGTGGTGGAGAGGGGGGGGGGGGGGGGGGTGATTGCGAGCGGGCGGATCACAGCTCACCGCCGCTTCAGGTCCTGAAGCTGGGAGATGAGATCCTGGTCGGTGAGGGTGATGGAGGCGCCAGCGCCGGGCAGCAGCGGCCGGGACAGCGGCACCACCAGCACCTGCCGCAAGGAGGGGAGGGATGGAAAGCGGGAAAGGAGAAGGTTAGGGATGTTTAGAGGGGCATGAAGGGCAGATCAGGGACCAGTAGGCGACATGGTAGGGGCGGTGTGGTGAGACCGGGTGCCGTGCTGCACCTCTCGCGGCTTGTCCTGCTGCCAGATGTCCACAATCTCCTTAGAGGAGGACGTTGCGCCCGACGCCCCGCTACTCCGGATGCTGGAATAGAGGGTGACGGTCCGGGGGGGGGGGGGGGGGGGGGGCGCGGGGGAGATGGGCGGGTAAAACACGGGTTGACAGGGACTCGGGTGTTTGCCTGTCGGCTGTCGCCTCAGCGGCTCAACTCCTAGCCGGGATTGACACCCCCCCCCCCCCCCCCCGCCCCCCCCGGGCTTTCGACCCCAGGACCCCAGTTTCTAGACTATCGTCGTGCCTTGACCTTCCCCGGCAGAGCCATCCCGGCAGAGCCATCCCAGGCAGCCATCCCCGGCAGAGCCATCCCACGGTCGGCCGGGCGCCCCAGCGGCTGCCGACTTAACTTCATCGACCCCCCCCCCCCCCCCCCCCCCCCTCTCCCCGTCGGGGCTGCTTCCCACGTCAGCCCCCGGGAGAGCGATGCCCAGGGCCTGCGCGCAGTTCGAAACCTCCGTCGTGGATCCAAGTCAGGGATGGCACAGGCGTCGACCTCATTCCATCCCGGGCAATCTCTCGAGGTAGGGATGCTATGACAGCCAACTGGGCGATGGCGGTGGGCGACGGGGGCCGTTGGCGGGCACGGCGGGATGGCGGGGGCCGAGGCGATTCCGCCACACACGCGCGTGGGCGACCGGCGACGCACCTGCTCCACAGCCGGTCGAGGTAGCTCCCACCGGAGCCCGAGCGGCCTCCGCTGGCGCTGCTGAAGGCGGCGCGGCCGAGTAGCGGCAGCGAGGGCGGCTCGGCGGCGGCGATGGCGGAGGTGATGGCGGAGGTTGCGGTGGGCGGCGAGCGCAGCAGCAGCCCGCCCGTGGCGCGGCGCAGCAGCACCTGAGCCATCGGGGCGGAAAATCGGCCGGGAAAGGCGGGGGCGAGGTAGGGCCGATGCGGGCGCGACGCAGTCGTGTGGCGGTGACGCTGCTAACAAATACGGGCAAGGCTCATGAGCTGCCGCCTATGTGCTGTGCGGAAGGTGTAGTCGATAATATCGACGCCCGCGACGTGGCTGCGCCGTGGCGGGGGCGCGCCACAGCGATGTCAGTCTGGAAGTCTGTGGAAGCCGCGCACGACGAGCGAAGAAAGACGTCGCACTGCCGCGCGAGCTCGAGGACGGAGACGAGCAGGCCGATCGACGAGGAAGGACTACGGGTACCCAGGTCATGAAACCAAACCCTACAGTACAGGTGAGGATTTACTGTACTCGCTACTGCACCCTATACCTTCCATGCTGTAAGGATTACCTGCTGTGCCAGGCGTGGGGCCGCATGGAGTTATGGGGCTACGGGTATGGGGATATGTCACCGGATGACGAATGGGCGCGCCGACGAGTCGGCGCGATACCGCCTCAGTCGCCCGCGGGAGCGGAGGGCGGTCGGCTTTGCCGCTTGGGTTTGGATAAAGAGGCGGATGAAAAAATTTAAAAATAACGAGGCAGTCGTATATCCTTACATGCGCGAGCACAGCACGCGAGCACTACCCCAAACCTATCGCCACCTCTGCTGGTACGGGCGAGGGCGGTATCCGTTTCCCTCCGCCGAAGCTGTTCGGACAAACCAGTTTGAACCGCGGCGCGTCGCTGCTCATGGCCAACGCCAACGGCACCGCCAGCGCTCACAACCTGTAGCCGACGCTGTTCAGCGCTGCCACCGCCGCCGCTGCCGCGAACCCGTCCCTCGCTCAGCCGCCTCCGCGGTTCGTGTTGGAGAGGCAGCGCGAGAGGCGCCGAACAGTCGGCGGCGGGAACAGTTTGATCCCACTGCGGTACCCCGCCTCCCCCTCCTCCCCCCCCATTGCCACCCTCCTCGTTTCTGCAGCCCTCCTGTGCGGGTTTCACCAGACCCGGCGGGAAGCAATACCAGGCTCCAGCCCCCAAGGCACCATCCGTCCGAGAGTCCAACGGCAGCGCTGCTGGGGAGCGAGGGAGGGAGGAGGAGGAGGAGGGAGGGGTGGGGAAGGTCGTGCTGAGCACGCCACCTTGGCGGGCCTGCTGGAGGGCGAGGGTGCTCCCAGCCGGGCGGGGCCCAGGCACCGGCCCGCCGCACACCGGGCTGCAGAGATGGAGGGGGCACACCCTGGGGAGGAGGCGGGTGCATCCAGCCGGCTGTCGGGCTCCTCCGGGCGGCCGACCGTCCAGCGGCGGCGGACGACACTGGAGGAGGGGCGAGTGGAGCTGGTGGTTGACGAGGGCGCGCCGCCTGCCGCCGCCGCGGGCGCACCGCCGCGGGCGGAGGAGAGCGGCGAGGCGACGATGCACGGCCCCCTGCGCTCGCTGCTCAGCCAGCTGTCGGAGCTGTCGGAGCTGTCCGGCCACAATGCGCGGCTGCTGCGGAGCATCGAGTCGGCGCGGGAGCGCGACCGGGAGGGGCTGCAGCCGGCCTCCGAGCGGCACACGCTGCTGAGGGAGCTGAGCCGCCGCAGCCCGGAGGCGCACCGCGGCGGGGCAGCGGAGGCCGGGGAGGCGGGCGTCGGCAGCGGCAGCGGCGAGGACGAGGACACCCCTGCGGCGGCGGCGGAGCGGCACCGCCTGGGCGGCGGTGCGGGCATGGACCTGCAGGCGACGGCGAGCTGGCTGGAGCAGCTGCTGCCCTTTCTGTACCTGCTGCTCGTGGTGTTCATCACGCAGCACTCGCTCGGCCTGGTCGTGCTGTTCTGGATCATGATGGCCGCCAGCAGCTGCAACGACCTCATCCGCAAGCAGGTCGCGCTCAAGGAGGAGCGCCGCACGCCCGCGCTGCTGGGCGTCACCGGGCTGCTGCTGCTGCACACGGCCGCCGTGGTGTACCTGCTGCGCCGGGAGGGGGTGGCCGGCAACCCGCTGCTGCTGCTGCCGCCCGGGGTGCATTCGGTGAGGCTGGGCCTGCGCCCGCGCCCCACCCCCGACGCCCCTCACCACCCGCGCTGCTGCGCCCCACCCCCCGGCCTGCTGCTGGGACGGCCCAGGTCCATGCATGCTTGCGTGTGGGTGGGCCCAAGGAAGGGCGGGCGCGCCGGCAGGGGGGGGGGGTCAGTTTCAGAGTGAAGGGAGCAGAGAGAAGCCCCACACACATGTGACCAGCGCAGTGCTTTTCCGTTCCCATCTGATTTACCATCTCACGTGTTTGCGTGAGTTGGTGGACATCCACACACTGTTGCTCACAGTACAGTTACACATGATTGGCACTGGCTACCGATCACACCGGTGAACTTACTTTGAAGGGCGCGGCAGTAGTGGTAACGCTGGTAGGATCTGTGATACTGTCATCGATACTGGTTTGGGGGTGCTCGCAGGCATGCGACATGCCAGCTGTCTGCTGACCCCACCGCGCTGCCCCCCCCCCCCCCCCCCCCTCCCCCCCCCTTTCTGCCGGCGCAGGTCTGGCACGTTTTCTACCTCGTCATCATGACCGACCTGGGCATCAAGCTCGGCGGCATGGCCGTCAAGGTCATCTTCCTGCTGCTGCGCCGCCCCGCCCCGGGCCGCCCCTTCCGGTGCGCCCCATCCTCCCATCTCCCCACCCTCGGTCAGTCTTCCTGTCCCGTAGAGTAGTATCAGGATAGGGGAGATTAAGCCATCGCACAGTGTAGCTTTCACCTCAGGGCTAAGTCCGGCTCGATGCCACAAGAGTCTAGTTGGTATGGTGAATTCCGGTACGCATGCGACCCATTGGTCTGCAGGCCATAATCAGGCCATAATCATCGGCCATAATCAATGGCCCAGCATTCCCATAATCAAGTGGCAAAGTCAAAATTCATCTTCCCATGCTGCAACAGTGCTTTGGGTGTCTCTGTACGGAAACCACTCGCTACGTCCTGACAAGGGCGCGAGTCGCTGACCCACGCTGTGCCGGCGGGGCGCAGGCGCCAGGCGCAGATCCTGACCATGCTGGAGTACTTCATGCTGGTGTATCGCGCGCTGCTGCCCTGCGGCACCTGGTGGGTGCCCCCCGTCCCCGGCCTCGCCGCAGCCTCTGCTGCCCGCTCGTGTGGCAGGTGGGGGCCGCCCGCAGGAGAGGGCGGGGCGCTCACAGACCGCGCGCCCCACTGCGCAGGTACACGTACTTCCTGTCCAGGGACCTCAGCCCCTACATGGCCTCTGCGGTCACAGGTGCGAACTTCTGGGTGTGGCATCCGGCAGATGTGCGTGTGGTTTGAGTGTCTATCAGTGTATGTCTGTGCCAATGTGTATTTCTGTGTGTGTGTGTGTGTGTGTGTGCTCGCTACACTCGTCGGACAATCCATGCATGTTTTCCTTGATAGTTCGACTCTTCAAAATTACCGTTGAAAACCCATTTGCGTGATGTTCCCGGTAGTTAGACAGACCAAACTCAGAAGCATCCGTCTTCCATATTCCTCTGTGTGCAATATAAGCATTCTAACTGAGCCTAAGGCGGACATGATCCCAAAGTTCGCTGCAGGCGGCGACTTCCCTATAAGAACCCTTATAATATGCCTCAAATGGGGCTTGCTAGAAACCTATACTCGTAAGAACATTCGTCATATCCTCACGCTATTTTTTGGTTCTACACTGGCAGATGACCCTCGGCAGGCAGGCCGGGCGGGTTCTTATTCGCAGTGCTCTCATTACGCCGGCGGCACCTTTAGACAGCTCAAAATAGTCAACACCTGGAGGCCGAGCGGTCTGGGTGGGGGCATCAGGGCCGAGACGAGCTTACCCCCCACCAACACCCGCTGACACCACCATCACCACCGCCGCCCCCCTCCCCTCCTCCGCACCGCTCGACTCGGCGCAGGCATGTACGTCAGCTTCAAGGTCCAGATGCTGTGGGACAGGCTGCAGCTGTGCGTGCAGGCGGTGCGCACCGCCACCAGGTGCGAGGCGCAGTACGGCCAGTACGCGACGGCGGACGAGGTGATGGAGGCCGGCGGCAGCTGCTCCATCTGCCAGGTGCCCTTCCCCGCTGACACCCCTGCTAAAGCCCCCCCTTCCATCACCCGTCATAGCCATCTGCTCATGCCATGGCTGCTGCGCCACAGTTGACGCCGTCCATGAGCACCGCATGTGCCATCACCCCTACCGTTGGCACCCGCAGCATTTCCTTCGGCGTGTCTGTCACTCAGCAGGGCCATTCCGATTGGGCTCGCTGCCCTTTCCACGTTACAGCTGTACAATGCTGGGGGTCTGTGGGCGTCGATCACTGCATGAACTCGCTGATGCTTGTACGATTCAACTTGAGTGACCCAAATGCCAACTGGTCGTGGTGTTCGCATCTGAGGCACACTTCACCAAACCTTAATGTTTATGAAAGGAGGAAGGGGGGGGGGGGGGGGGGGGGTTATTGCCTGCGGGTTCGCTGTAGGTGACGTTACAATTGGTGATGGGGCGCTGCCGGATCCATGATGATGATGATGACGATGATGATGATCACTTGGTCAATGGGCTTATGCGGCGCAATGAGGGTCACGCCGGTGGCTGCCCGGTGACAGGGGGGTTAACTCTGCGGGACGGGTGCCTAACCATGGAAGGAGGTCCCCCCCAATGTAGCGCAAGTACAGTGACATTGCCCATATATTGAACATTTGGCCCCCCTCCCCGGTTCACTATAGGGGGGGGGGTGGGGGGGGCATTATAGGGGGCTTCATTGTAGTGGTACTGCCGCTGTAGGTACTTCACAGACCGCGGAGCCCAGCATTGATTTGGGGCCGAGCAACTGACCCCCCCCCCCCCCCCCCCCTGCACACCGTGCCCAGGAATCCATGAGCAACCCGCTGCGGCTGTCATGCAAGCACATCTTCTGCGAGGAGTGCGTTACGGAGTGGTTTGAGCGCGAGCGCACCTGCCCGCTCTGCCGCGCCGTCGTAAAGCCGGCCGGCCTCAAGTCCTACGGCGACGGCAGCACCAGCAGCGCGCCCCAGCTGTTTTAGAGAGCCCGCGGGCCAGCCTGCCGCCCCGGGGCCGCCGGTGAAACAACCCGTTGCCGGGGCAGCTGTGCGGCAGTGATGCACTGCGCATGAGCATCGGTTTGTTGGACATAGCGGTAGGGGTCACACAGTGCTGCCGCTGTGAAGCACGTCGCCAGCCGGACCTCCTTGCCTGCGATGCTACTCCTACGGTAGTAACGATGTGGGTATGAACACTTGTCACACAAGTGCCGGCAGGTCGTTAGCGTACCCACACCAGTTACTTTTCACTGCACAAATAACTATGATGTGACATATCTAGGTGGAATGACTGCTACTTGTCCTATCGGCATCTGCACGCACAGTGGGACATTGGACTGGCAGCGCAAGCGTCCCAGACTCCCAGCAACTGGATTATCGTGGATGATAGCCCCGTGGTGTAGATAAGCAGCAAGTATTACGATATCGACATTATAAATACGGGACGATGTTCCCACCGTACTTACAGCACTGATAGCGGGATGATCGAGCGCCGCTTTCCCCAAACCGTACCACGGCGTCTATTGTTTTGCCTTGACCTCAAAGTGATGCGGTGACAGGCATTCCTCCGACGTAGTCTCCCCCCCCCCCCCCCCCCCCCTACATGCACGACATCGCCAGTCACACGGCAATACTGAATTGCCGATGCGCTTCACGCACCGTCAGACTGTGCAGGCAGATCGAGCGGGGCAGGATTCGACGATTGTCGTCGTCCACCCCCCTTCGCCTGGCTCGCACGCCCCGAGCAGGCCAGTCGCCGGCTGCCCGTCAGCAAAATTGCACGAGTAGCAGGCGCGCGAGGCGGGCGCATCAGAGGTGCATCGCCCCGCCGCCCAGCGCCGCCTGACGCAAAGTCGCAAAGGTGTGTTGGATAAGTTACGCGAGTACAAACGAGCTGGCGCCCGATGGTCCGGGGCTGTACTTATATATACTTTTACGAACGAGCTGAAATATAATACAATGTAGCGACTAAATATAGACTACGAGTTCGAACTGCCACGTAAACAGCAGGGACAGCTGACTGACAGCCTGGGGTTGACTCCGTGGCTGCCGGCGGCGGGGGGGGGGGGGGGGGGGGGGGGGGGCAATGTTCTCTTTGTGGGAATCCCATACCTCCGACAGCTTGCAGAGACAGAGGTGCTGAATATTCCGGGGGCGCCGTAAGGTCCATGGGCTAATAGATGCGGCACAACTCAGTCGCAATTTGACGAGCGCCGCCGTTGTAAGTGTCCTTTGCTGGTGCGCGACCACAACGGCGGCTACCAGGCCACGTGTGAGCTGGTCGACCTCGTCCTGCACCTGGAGTTGCGCATAAACGCGTTCAAACTTGCGACGGTGTGAGAGTGTGGCCTAGCGAAATGGGACTGAGACTGTGCAACGAACGGGACCGGGAATGCTGTCTGCAGCGATAGCTCATCGCAGTGCGCTGGTGCCGCGGTGCCGGTGCAGCTGTACACGGAGGAGTCCTGGCGGAAATGATAACTATCCGCGGCGCAACTGCGTCCGCTATAGGCCGCGGTGCCGCTGGTATATATACCCGGGGTGCCCCTGAACAAGCCTGACGTGCCGCCGGTGGCCAACCCCGGCAACAGCGCTCAACAGTGGCTCGACCAGCAGTGTCGTGATCCGGAGAGTGTCGAGGGAACCACTCGCGCCCTCGCCGGGGAGTAGAGATTCGAGTGGTTGCCGTATATATATATATATATATATATATATATATATATATATATATATAGACACACGGACGTCGGGTTGTGTTTGCCTGTGTCTACCTGTGTGGTGGCTAGTCGGCTACCAGGCCGGGTTTGAGCTGGTCGACCTCCTGCACTTTCAGATGCATACAGGCAGCTGCGTCCAATATTGCGACGATGCAGTGTGGCCAGGCGAAATGGGTGTGAGACTACTGCCTGCAACGGACGGGACCGGGGATGTCTGCAGCGACAACGCGGCGGTGGTGCAGCTGCAGGACGGAGGAGTCTTGGCGCAACTGGTAGCCACCCGGCGCAAATGCGTCGTCTGGACGCCGCGGTGCCACTGGTACTGGTACCTCGGCAGCCCCTGAACGAGCTTGACGTGATGCCGGTGGCCAACCCCGGCAACAGCGCTCAACTTTGGCTCGATCATCAGTGTCGTGATCCGGAGGGTGCCGAGGCACTGGGGGCATCCTTCAAGGCGTGCCCCCCATCAAACACTTGAACCGCTCTTGCCAGCGGAAAGTTTCACGAGCACACTGGCGCGTGCATGTTGTATGAATATGTGCTCTTGACAGTAGGTTTCATTGGTGCCAGTCCTGTCCCGGGGGCGAGAAAAAAAAGTAGTCTTACTTCTGGCAATCTGCTGATACCAATATCAGTAGATGGCGTGCTGCGCGCGAGTCCGGATTTCACATGCGACCCGAGCAAAACAAGATACTAGCAGTACTGTAGATATATGATATAAATTACAGGACTTCGAAATAGAGCAGTAGGTATCAGCACGCGCCCCGCCTATCTTAGACTCGGCCCGCGCAGCTGCTTTGCTCACTTCATTAGTCCCAGCAGCTCGACCCCAGCTCGCTGCTCCCACTTAAGTACGGGTAGCTCTGCGCACTTCCACCTTCCATCACTTCACCGGTTGAGCCGGTTAGGTTATGGCCCCTCACACATTCTAGAAGTGTGCAAGTATATCTCGTCCCAGGAGAGATCCTGGCTCGAGCCTCCGAGGCCGAGTCGAGTCTCCGAGAGACAAACACAGAAACTCCATTGTGATTAGTTATTAGTTATTCAAAATAGACAGGCGTAGACATAATTCGAACACTGGAGTCCTCACATGTACCACGTTCCCTTTGGCTGGCATGTATCCGTGGTTACATTTGTAGCCGCAGGATATCAGCGGAGCGGGGTGTGGTGTGAGTGTCGCGAAACGCACATGCACGCACCGGAGTTGCGGAGCGCGAGGTCAGACTGACTACCACATTTTGCTACTTGACCTGTGACAACTGGCTTGGCCGACAGAACGCGTTTCTCACTGGAACAGCTGGGACGACGTCGACATGACAGACGACTCACCAACTCGACCAGGGCACACTCATCCCCTTCCCCCGGGAAATGGCATCACTGTCGACACTGGCAAGTCTCAGGCTGAATTTTCCGATCAAGCGAGACTGGACGTAGTGGCCAGGCTAGAGCAACATATATCTAACCTTGAGCAACGACAAGACTTCCAACACGGGGAGATGCAGAGCGAGATTCACGCTGTCACAGAACAGATGTCTCAAAGTCAGACCGAATTTATGGCCGAGCAACGGGACATGATGGCTGATGTCAGACGGATGTTCGCGTCCATGGCTCGACAGACCCCGACAGCTGGACAAACTTCGACAACTGCGCCACCACCACCACCGTCACGAGCCCCAATCGACAGAGCTACCGGACAGACATGCTACCTCGGCGTGTCCGCGCCTTATCGTGCACCCGCGAGACGCCAGACCATCGGCGCAGCGGACCTTACTGACGGCCGCATCTGGGCCCGACCGGGACCATTAAGAGGTATCAACAAGCTGGGTAGGGCACTGAAGCTCACACCACCGATGCTCCATAAGAGCTCAGACTTCACGAAGTGGAAACACCTTTTCCTCTCCTTCATCAACACCTCTGTGCCGGAGGTGATGGAACAGATGATTCTACTTGACCCGAACGATCCAAACATCGACCCACAGCTCCAGTCATACTTATACCACACGCTCGTGCAGATTGCCCAGCACCACCCGAGTGCTACCTCGGAACTCAAGAACCTCTCTCAGTCCACTGCGGTCAACCGAGGTGCGATAGCATGGGACAACATGTGCCATCGCCTCGACACGGCGGACGTGATGACCCAACCCTTGCCCCGTCCCGGAGAAGCACGCTCGCTTTGCTATGGGCTGGTGAGCACGCTCCGGATGTGACGACGCCACACGGGTGTCGGGTTCCATCCTGGAACCCCCGGTGTACCGTCGAGGGGGGCTGTTGGACTATGTGCTCTGACAGGTCCTTCTGGCATCTGCTGATACCAATATCAGCAGCTGGCATGCCGCGCGCGCATCCGGACTTCACATCCGACCGAAGATGACAAGACAAGACAAGACACTAGTACTATACATATCATATATTACATGACTAGTATTAGCACGCTAGTGCGCGCGCCCCGCCTATCTTAGGCTCGGCCCGCGCAGCTGCTTTGCTCACTTCATTAGTCCCAGCAGCTTGAGCCCGGCTCGTTGCTCCCACTGCAAGTAGTTCGGAGCACTTCCACCTTCCATCACCTCACCGGTTGCGCCGCTTAGTGCAGGCTTCCAGGGGCACCTATTCGAGGCGGCGTCCCACATGTCGCAACCGATCGCTTATGGCGTCAACACGTATGTGGAGCCGTCCAAGTCCGCCGATCTGCCCTTCTCCGGGCATGCATCTTCCGTGCTGGATGGCACAGCGAATTACGAGGTGGTATAGGAATGCGGCGAAGCCCGCGGTGGCGGTGTCCATGCGTGCTACCCGGGGGCGGTTCGGATGGTTGAGACGATCAGAGTGAAATATGCCGAGATGGCGCATGTTCGCCACCCCAAGTAGACCCGAGTTTCATGCACTGCTGCGGTGGTTGGCACGCAGGTAGCCAGTGCTATGGTACCTGTAGGTGCTGGCAGGCCCAGCACGTTATCGCAACAACCGATTATATACATCCTTTGCAGGATTGGCAACTCATGATTTTAACACCGACCCGCTTGCAAGTTGCTCGCCCCCCCTCCGCTCCCCCGCCGACAGCCCTTCCTCAAACGCACTGACAGAAGAACGTCCCTCCCTCTCCCTCCCCGCTACCACATCCCAAACTCAGAAGATCCCAAGTGAAATGCAACCAGGTGCTATGGACAGGGCGCTGAGGATCGGAATCGCGAGACATCGCAGGGCTCATGTTACACATTGCTTGCGGGCGGGGACAGCAGCGGCGCGCCCTCCCGGCACTGCATCGTCCCGCTCAGCGGCAGCAGACACAGCGGCTACGTACCCCTCGGGAAGGGGGGGGGGGGGGGGAGGGAATCTGTTGATAGAAAGGGGGGGACCCTGGGGAAGGCGCGGGGGGGGGGGGGGGGGGGGTACGGGGGCCAGGGCGCTAGCTGGGGGGCGGCTGCTGCTGCATCTGCTGCGGCCACCCCTGGGGTATGCGCATAAACTGCGCAGCATGGCGGGCAGGCACACGGGTCAGCCAGGAAACGCGGTGGGTATTTGGTTCATGTTGATTCGTCTCACTTCACAAGTTTCAGAGACAGAGAAGAGGGCACGGCCCACATGTAGGCAGCCACTGGACGCACGGGGGACACAAGGTGGCCGAGGCGCGCCACCCCACCCCTGAGTAGGTAATATGGCAGCAGCCCCATTTGGACGTGGATGAGACTCAACGGAGGTGGGGGGGGGGGGGGGGGGGGGTACTGGTCGGCCCTATACCGCGGGGGTCCCATGGCAGCGCATCAGTGCGGCGTCTACTATGAGCACAGCAGTAGGATCCAAGTTGCAACACTTCCAAGTTGACAATTTTCCGACGTACTTTTGTATATTTTCTAGGTGAACCTGGTTGAAATAAGGATTCATCCTTTTATTCACTTTAATACCATGAATACCCCCCCCCCCCCCCCCCCCGGCATCCTCTTCTGGTTCTCTTGTCAGGCCGCAGAGCAGAGAGAGTACTCGCAAGGAGGGTACCAGAGGGAAACAGGTAACGAGGCGACCGAAGAAGGGGAAGGTGGGGGGGGGGGGGGGGGGGGGGCTTGCTTCCCACCTGAGAGCCGTACATCAGGCTGGGGTCGATCCCCGAGGTGGGGGGCGCCATGCTGGGCTGGCCCGGCGGGATGTAATACTGCATGCCTGGCACAGCTGACCCAGTGGTGGCGCAGTCAGCAAGCAGCCGGAGCAGCCGGTGCTTTGCCTGGGCTCCATTGGCCCCCCCCTCACCACTCCAGAGATATATATTAGAGGGGGGAAGGGGGGTTCCACCTTGCGGCATGGCGGACATCGCTGGCTGCGCCCCCGGCACGCCACCCTCGCCCTCCGGCTTGTCATCCCGCGGCACGATGTCCACCTGCGCGAGGTCGTGCACGTCAGCCCTGGGAGCGCGCGCTCGGCTGTCACGCCCCGCGCAGCGCCCCTCCGCCATCACGAGGATGCACTGGCTAGACATCCAACGCTAATCCCCAGGCTGGCACGGCAACGAGTGCGCGGTGCGGTGGCATGTTGAGGGCAGCAGCAGCGGGATGCCTGTCTGCATGGCTGGACAGCCGCTCATGCAGAACCCGACCTGCTCTGCGGTCCGAGGTGCGCAGCGTCGCACTTTCCCATCATGCCTGTGGTGTTGCGCCATGCTGACAGAGGTTTGAGCCCTCCCGGAGGGGAGGGGAGGTTGCCGGATGGCAAGGCGGGTGGGATGAGTTGGGGGCGGGGCATGCACCAGAAAGTCAAAGATGTCGGTTTTGGTGATGGCGGCGGCGATGTCGTTGCGCTGCAGCGTGCGCCTCTTGTTCTCCTCGGAGTGGTTCCAGGAGCGCAGCGTCAGCTCCAGGATGAACATGTCGCACGCCTGGCATCGGCGGCAAAAGGGGGGTCACGAGGCGCCGGCGCGGCAACAGCAGCCCCAACCGCTTCCCACCCACACACACCCCCCCCCCCTCCCCAAAACACCCCGCCCCACCAAGTCGGCGCACCGCCCATTGAGCCCCAACGCCCCCGCAGTCACAGGCGACACGCCGCAGCATGCAACGAGCACCTTGGCGAACAGCACGGGCGCCTCTGCGCTGATCATGCGCACGTCCTCGTCCGACTTCATGATCTGCAGCCATCACGGGTGGCAGCGGTCAGCCGGAGAGGGGGGGGGGGGGGGGGGGTACCCTCAGCGTTATGCACAAGAATCCTGAAAGGGGAGGAGAGGGGGGGCTCATGTAATAATACGGATAAGCTTTGACATGGGCATTCCTGCATCTCTGATGATCAGTCAAGTCAGTCAGTCGGTGTTGCATTAAACATAAGTATAAGGGTAATGCGAGAGCTTACGATATAAACTGTGCCACAATGCTGGGAACTGCACTGCAAACCATGCCGGGGTGCCCAGGTCTTGCACACCCTGGTCTACATCTTAAAATGGAATTGCGCATCTCAACTTGTGCGTTTTATAGCATAAGCATAAGCACCTGTGGCGTAAATTGTGGCACAAGTCTGCCACGATGACGCTCATGCATCATGCATAAAGCGTTAGCGGCTCGCCTTGTATCATTGCAAAGGCGCTCGTGCTGTGCCGGACGCACCAGTTCGGCACTTGTGCACAGCCCTGATTGCGATGGGGAACGGTGGGTAGGGAGGGTTGATGCGGCGGGTGTCAGGGAGGGAGGGGGCACTGCACCTTCTTGATGCGCGCGAGGGGGAGCTGGTGGTTCTTGAACTCCGCAGGGTCGGTGCTGACGTTCTCGATCTCGTTCATCTGGCCCACCCAGAAGCTGCGCAGCTGCTGCTGCTGTTGCTGCTGCTGCTGGTACGATGCCTGGGGGGGCGCGGCCGCCGCCGTCGCGGCGGCATACTGCGGCTGCTGCCCGTACGCCGCCGCCAGCCCGGGCTGCATCTGCGCCGCCAGCATGTACCATTAACTCCGGTTCCAATCCACCAATGGCATTCAGATGTGTATCCGCCCAGATATAAACAAATAGGGCAAAGAAGCAAAAGTACAATACATTTATCCACTCGATTTGAACGAGCGGCGCCCCCCTCCGCGCCTGGCCTCCGGCTTGGGAGGGATGGGCAGGGGGTGCGGGACCGTGCCACCCACCTGCATGGCGCCCTGCTGGTAGTGCACCTGGCCGGGGACCCCGCCGGGGACCATTCCGTTGGGATCCGCCATACCGAAGCGCGCGCCCGCACGCTCAGACGCCTCGCCGGCCCCGGACTGTCCGGACCGCGCCTCGCGGGAGGAGCAAAACACGCGAGGGAGGTGCGCCTGCGGTGTACGGCAGGTAGGGCGGCGCTTCCTTAGCCCAGGCGCGCCTCGCGTGCCGAGCCGGGCTGCGCAGGCAGATCCGGCCCGGGATGGCATCGCACTGCGCTGACGGAAACGATGAGCATACCAAAATAGGAAGAAGGAAACAACAAAAAAATAAGCCGACGACGCGCACAAGATAGGCGCGATGTGTTGGCCGCGCGGGGGCAGGCGGCACTCACTTCGACGCGAGTTCCAGGAGTTAGCTAAGACAGTGAGCGTGCGTGCAGGCCGAGACTGGGCTGGTGTCGGATGAGGACTCCACTCGGGAGTGGGCGCTAGAGTAGGCGTGTGAGGTCGGTGCTGGAGTGGGGGCCGCAGGTGTCGCTTGCCGGTCGAGTCGCCGTAGTGCTGTAGATTGACCTGTTTTGGCACCAGAAACGCGCAACTCACGACGAAGGGCAGCTGACCCAGCTGTGCATCACTGGATAGCGTGGCGCCTGCTTGTGGCGTCAGATTGACAGTTTGGATTCTCGATTCTGTCCGCCTTGTTGTACGAGGAAAAAAGTCACTATCTACTGAAAGATCATCAGCAGCGCCGTAGTCGTCGTCTGTCACCTCGTTACCTGTGTTGTGCGCAATACTTTACTACACATGTTTGTTTTTCGCGCGTCGTTGTTCGTAGTATTACCGTGGTCGCGATTATTTATTCCTGGTTTGATCAAAGCAGCTAGTTTATGCTGAATAAGTTTCCTGGCTTCCTGACCGCTTTTCCGGCTGCTTCATGTGTTTCTGAGTGGTAAGGGTTACTAGTTCACCCGTCGCTGCGCCCGTTCGTGTGCAGCACGAGTAGACATAAAAGCAGAGGTCACAGCTGAACCTGCCACCTTCTAGTGTAGCTGTGTTACTCACAGCGACCCGTTGCGGGCAAGGTCACATGTTGTTTCAAGACTACACATGCATGGCTAACACCATCCGTAGTGTAGGTGTAATTCTCATCAGTACGTCCGTGCGTCACCGTGCCAGATGGAGAAGACCCCGTCGCCGGGCCCACCCGACGCTCGAGTCACTGAAAGCAGACATGCAAGCCTAGTCTACATTCCTGCTTGAGCTCACATTGTCGTTGGCCCAATTGACGGCTCGTGTTAAGGTGGTGTCGATGGAGACTGGGCACATGGATGTGGCTCCGGGCAGCGCGTCGCGGGACAGCCGACATGTCGCGGGGGAGCCGCAGTGCGCCCCGACTTGCTAGAGCTAGCCGAAAGCGGCCGTGTCGGAGCAATACAATTCACAAGTGACGAGGACGGCTACTGAACATCAACGAAGGACTCAATTCTCCCCACCTGCTGCGTGAGTGGACCCGGCGACCGTCCTCGGCCCTCTGAATCGCGAGCCCTCCGTCCGCCTCCACCCCCGGATGGAGATGGGGGCGGGGCTTGTGCACGGGTGGCACTTTGGTAGCCTTGGACCCGCCCGTGCTGTCACTGCCGCGGAGGAGCAGTAGTGCGAGCTAGACACCGACGTTTTATGTCGTTGTTGGTTCGGTCTAAACGGCTCAACCGCGGAGGTGATGGTGAGTGGAAGTGCTCGGAGCATCTTACAGTGGGAGCAGCGAGCCGGCCTCGAGCTGCAGGGACTGTGGACAGGAAGAGAGTGAAAGATGAGCGCCCGGCGGGCCGGGAGACAGGCACACACGCGAAGGCGCGCGGGACATGTGCCCGGCCGGTGCTAGGGTATCGGGCAGATTCCAATAGCCCTCCTCAATTGTGACGGGGGTCATCTCCGTTTGACCGCTGTGTGCAATTGGAACAAAGTCGGAATCTGGCGCTAATACAATACTGCATAGTAGCAATAATCAATAGCGACTACCCTATGCATCCTTGATAGCTTCCAGGCGACGCGCTTCCGCGTGCATTGCACTCCATGCTACACTGTTTCCCCGTTGTGGAGCTGATGAGCCGGAGCTGGCCGGCGATGAGGCCGCAAGGGTGTCAACTTCGTGCCCTGGGCGACGCCGGGCAGTGCGCTGCGCAAGATGCTTCTGGCAGCCTCTCCGCGAGCGGCGGGGCTGCTGAGCGCAGTCGAGCTGTTGGTAGCCAACGCAGTCGGGGGAGCACATGGCGGGCTGCTCATAGCTGAGCTGCCGCCACCCAGTAGTAGCGCTGCCTCGCAGACGCTAGCCCAATCGCGCACGCACGCCTCCATGCCAAAGGGCAGATAGCCAACGCAGTCGGAAGGAGCTCAGGCAGCTCATACACAGGCTGCTCGTAGGCGGGCTGCTGATCCGGATGATGCACTCGTCCTCCTCGCGGTCGCCACTGCGCTCGCCGATGATGCAACGGGAGTAGCAGCCGTTGGGCGCGGCGCGGTGGTTGCTGTTCTTGCACGCCCAGCTGCCGCACTGGCTGGCCTTGTCGCCGTTGCATCGGATGGCTATGAAGATCTGCGCAGTAGGCGCAAGGGTCGTCGCAGCGGCCGCTCATAGGATCCACGAGCGCGGTGTCGTAGATGGGCGTTCTCGCCAAGCGGCCGGCGGAGAAGTCGCCCTGGCATGTGATGATCTATTGCCGTTGTATGAAGCACAAAGCACTGCACGAAACGCTAAGTAATGCACGACGAAGTGGATGCCAGCACCACGTTGTTGCTTCCGGTAAGTGGGACCGGTATGCGGGATGAGATAGGCGGGACCTGGGTAGGTAGGCGCCTAGCGGGTAGCCGCAGTCGGGTTGCTCATACGCAGACTGCTCGTAGGCGGGCTGCCTGGAGATCTGTGCTGCGATATTGGGAGCGCTCGTATGTTTTGTCCCCTATACTTGCGGTCGACGAGTGGCCAGCATCACCACAGCGGTCGTCCACTCCCGCGAAGGTGGCTGGCGGGCAGCACCACAACGGTCGTCCACTCCGGCGAAGGTGGCAGGCGGGCAACACCACAGCGGTCGTCCACTCCGGCGACGGTGGCAGGCGGAACGTTCCACTATGTTGTCGTTGTCCGCAGGGTATAGGGATATAGATCTAAATCTAAAAGCTAAGCATGGTGACTTGTCCCGGAGACTTGTCCGTTGAGCGCAGCCCCGGAGGCTGGCACTCTTGGGCTGGTAGGCGGAACCCCGATACGGTAGGCTGAGTAGCGCAGCCCCGGAGGCTGGCTCTCTCGGGCCGGTAGGCGGAACCCCGATACGGTGTCGGGAGGGTTGTGTACTGGCCCCAGAGGCTCAGCGTGCATCCCTCGCCCCTTGTGGACAAGTTTTAGGCGCCCTTTTGGCAGCCGCCTCGGCCGTTTTTCGAACGACTCCGGACGTGCGCCGAACGCATGGACTTCTCCCTGTACCCCGCTCGCGCCCACGTGACGTGTGAGGGCCCATAACCTAAACGGCTCAACCGCGGAGGTGATGGTGAGTGGAAGTGCTCGGAGCATCTTACAGTGGGAGGAGCGAGCCGGCCTCGAGCTGCGGGGACTGTGGACAAGAAGAGAGTGAAAGCATAGCGCCCGGCAGGCCGGGAGACAGGCACGCGCGCGAAGGCGCGCGGGACATGTGCCCGGCCGGTGCTAGGGTATCGGCCGGTGCTAGGGTATCAGGCAGATTCCAACACGGTCAACTTCTCGTTCGTTGTTCGTTGAGCACCCTCTCCCTTCCTGTCATGTCGGCGCCTCCACTTCACATTCGGCCTAGTGCCGCTATTGGAGTGGCCCGGGATGTTGTGCTGGGGGGGGGGGGGGGGGGGGGAGTTCTACGTTCGGCGGAAGGGGACGCGACTGAACTGGTGGCAGATCTGGCGTTGGGAGGCCCGCGTCGGTTACCCGCCCGTGGCGCCCCGTTATGGGTTGACCCCCCCCCCCCCCCCCCCCCGGCCCCCCCACTTCCGCTCCTTGCTGCGAGACCTCGTTGAAGCCCCTTTCCTGTCGGCGCCTCCAACTCACATTCGGCCTAGTGCCGCTCTTGGAGTGGCCCGGGATTGTGTCATGGGGAGAGCGTCCCTATTGCGTGGAGCGGCGGCTGGCGGGTGGCGATGCTTGGTCGGTGGCTGCCATGGCGGTTCCCGCCTCAAGTGGCCCATAGCTGGAATAAATTCCTTCTGGATTTCTGTATGGATTTCTTGAATGTTGCATCTCTAGCACATGTAATTGCACTAAACATCAACGAAGGGCGAAACATACTTTCCGTGCATTCTCTTGACGCTCTCCCTGTAACCAAAAAGATAATAAGGGCGAAACATCAAACCGGGTAAACCCGGGACACGCCGGGCCGATAGTGCCGAAAAATAGTGACCAGGATTCGAACGCGGGACCTCTCGCATACGAGACGTGATTCTTACTGTATGGGACCAGGGGTGATTCTTACCCCTGACGGGACTGGGACGTGCGGGGGGGGGGGGGGGGGGCTCCGCCGGCCTCTGCGCCTGCGCGCCACTGTTGTCAACGATGTCGAGAGGAGGACGATGCGTCGTCGACTTCAGCAGCACACCATACTTCAGGAGCAACGCGTAGACCAGGTGCCAATAGGGAGGCAGTGCGCACGAGAGCAAAGGGCGCAGCACGGTGCGCTGTTGTGGTGTGCCGTGAGGGCGATGTCAGCATCCGCCCACCAACAACACATCAGATAATTATCACTATGCATAGCCCGCCGTGACTATCCACCGCTCACTGAGGACCGACCTGTCAGAACCTACCTCTTAAGCGCCTAGCCTAGCAAGAGCTGAGCGGTCCATACTCCCGGGAACTCCTCTCGCAGCTTGGGGACGGAGGGCCTGCAAGGGGCGCTGTCGGCCTGGGGCTGCTGGGGCCGGAATGACCGGGCGGCTGCAGACACGGGAGGAGCTGGACCCCAAACGGGTGCAGGCCTACTACAACAGCCTGACCGAGGGGCTGCCGGTGGCTGTCCTGCCCACCAGGTGCGAGCAGCCTATTACGCAGCGAGATTTTGTGTAGAAGCGCTGCCAAGAGGGCATGCGGTCCTGCAGCTGGATGCCAAGTGCACATACTTACAGTACTGTACTACAAGTGGTAGGGTAATACATACATAATGCCATCGCAACACCTTTGTTGGCTGCCAGCGCGATGCAATGCATTGCCGCTGCAGTGGAGTACATGCTGCCCCACCTACTGCCAGCCCCCCTGCACAAACGCTCCCCTCACAGTCTCAGACCAACCAGCACATGCGTGACACTCACAATATCCACGGCATCCCCGCATGACAAATGGCTGGTTGCACATGCAGCATGCCATACCTTTGTCCTTACCTAATGCGGTGGACTGTCATCACTGCGCTGCCTGGCGCCTTGCCATGGCTAACAGTGCCTCTGACCCCCCCATGATAGTGGCGCAAGCGGTTATGGGTCCATTTACTTCATTTTTGGACCGATGCCCATGTCATGTTTGATGCTCACCTCGTGACTAAACTCATGGCGCCATCCGAAAACCAATTGCATGCGCTCGCTATGCCGTTTCAGCGTAGCCATCTGCCTCTGCGCCGCAGGGAGGGCGGCGGCTATGGTCTGTTTGCCACGCGAGACATCGCGTCCGGGGAAGTCATCTTCACGGAGAAAGCCCTGGCCGGGATGCAGCAGGCCGAGAACCGCGCCTTCGTTCTGGCATGCGCACACTGCCATCGGTTCACCGGCTCCTTGGCACTGCAGGCGGGGTTGCTTGGTAAGCGCCCACCACTCCCCGCTGAGCAATCGGGCGCTGTTCTTGCTTGTTTGGTAGCGCCCGAAGAGTGACACTGCACGTGCAGACTATGGGTGCACAGAGAAAGGGGGGCGGATGCGTGTTTCCCGTGCGATCCGCTGCGTGATTACATGTTCTTGTCGACGCGCCAACGACTTAGTAGAGACACTGGTGCTGTTTCTCGTGGACAGGCTCCAAGATCTCCAGAGCGGAGATCGCCGGCAAAGCGATTGACAACTCCAACCTTCCCGACGTCAGCTACCTGCTGCCCGGCCAAAATGCTGCCTGCAGCGCGGACGCGGCCAAAGCAGCAGCTACAGAAGCAGCTGTCATTCCCTGTCCGGCGGGGTGCGGCGAAGTATACTGCTCCCAGGCCTGCCTCGAAGCCGACAGCAGCAACGGGCATGCGCTGCTCTGCACCGGCCCCATTGACGACGCCGATCACCCACTGGTGCGGCCCCCAACTAACACCAGCCGGACCACACCGGCCTGCTGTTGCGAACAACATCACCAGTGACAGGCAAGCAGACGCACCAACCGTTCACCCAACGACTCTCAAAAATACTCTACCTGCCCGTCCCGCCCTTAAACATCAGGTATATCGAACTCAAGCTCCGCCTCTCGCTGCATGCTCACGCCAGAATTACCCTGGGAATGGACCTCTGATGCTGTATAATAGAGGCAAGCGTGAAATCAATGCTCCGTGGCGCTTGAATGCTGACACGTGCCCCAGGAGAAGAGAGGCACGCCTATTAAATGAGGACTCGTTATGCGGGTTGTGTCTAGAGGACCTCGGAACAGTCCTTCACTTGTTGTGTATGCAGCCAAAGCCCTCAAGCCCTCATACATAAACGCATACCATCACGCGGCGGTGGGGGGGGGCAGCCCGCTCACCGCTGTGGCTCTCGACCTACGCTGAGACTCGCAATGCCCGAGGAACATTGGCTATGGGTGCAGTCAGGATGGTGGACCATTCTCAGGACCAGACCAACCCATGCTGGCGGCGTTGCATGTCGGGATCGTGCGCCAGAACAGACACCACTAGTGCCCAGAGTTATGGTTGGTTGTTACTGCGCGGCAGGAAGTGCGGCGCAGGGGCGGCTGCCTCACACCTGGCCGCTGCCGGCTCGCAGGTGCGCTTCAAGGGGCACGCCTGCGAGACAAACGACATCTTCCTCCTGGCGGGGCGTGCGCTGGCTCGGGCGATACAGAGCTGGAAGAGCAACGGGCGCGATGCAGAGGCCGCTACGCTACCGCTTCGATGCTTCCATGGGCGGCCCTGGTGGGATGCCGTCGCCGCCGGGGACAGCAATCCGGAGCTTCGACAGCAGTGCCAGCAGCTTGTGGCCGATTCGGGTGCGCCCCCACTCGGGTGCCTAGCGACCTGAGTAATCCAGCTTGACGGCTTGCCATCCCATGCTCGTATGTCACGTGCGGCAACCTGCATTTGGCGCGAGCCTGCTGCTTCCCGGGCGCAAGTGGTAACTATGTCCGCATTGCTCATGCTAATCGTGCTGCCTCGGTTGCCTGTCGGTCTTGGGCTGCTGGCGCACCAGTCGGACTGTTCAAAGAGGCGCTTGTGGCCCTCGGGCACTGGGACGACGCCCTCGCCAGCTTTGTCAACGAGGAATTCTTCAGCCGGCTGGTGGGCACCTTTGAGCTCAACAACATCGGGATTCAGATGCGGTCGCCCCTGAAGGCGGCCATCGACTCGGCGATGGCAGGCGACAATGAGAACGTACCCGCACAGGTGGCGGGGCTCCTGGAGGGACTCGAGCAAGCGGCGCAGGCCCCGGGGCATGACCACCATCACAGTCAAGACGACTCAGATGACGGCAGCGGCGGCGGCAGTCCCGGCGATTCGGCAGGCGGCGACAGCGGCGATCCGCCAGAGTCTGACGACGAGGACAGCGCCGGCTCCGCTGAGCTCGGCATCCACAGCCCAGACACACTTGGATTCTTTGATGGCACAGGCCTTTACGCGCTCGCCTGCATGATGAACCACTCGTGCCTACCCTCCGTGAAGCTGCTGTACCCGGAGGACGGCCGCGGCACCGGCGTCGCGCGCGTGGTGGCGCTCAGCGATCTGCTCAAGGGGGAGGAGGTGTACCACTCGTACCTTGACGTGAAGTGGCCGTTCCCGCGGCGGCGACGCACGCTAGAGCGCAGCTACGGCTTTGTGTGCGCCTGCCAGCGTTGCAGCTCGGAGCAGTAGGCACTAAGGCTGCAGCTCTGCCGCTGTGGATAGTCACGCTGCAAACATGCTGGGCCAAGTCGCCCAGCCTCACGGTTATATCAGGCCTTTTTGGGGCGTTGCATGCCTTTCCCGGCGAGGAGTGTGTGACCATTGGTAGACGGCATGGGGCCGCTTGCGGAAGCAGAGCCTGGTGTAATGCTGCTGCATTCTCTTCATGTGGACGATCTTTGCAGCGTGGGGATATTGTCTGCACTGTCTGGAATTTCTAGCAACGACTTGAGGCTGCTTCGCACCGCCCTGGAAGCCGAATGTAACACGAGTGCACCGTTGCTCCGGATTGAGACCATCACATGGCACACAGAACCTCGCCCAGGGTCTCTAGGCGCCGCGGTGGGCCAACGCCCATGCACCAAGCTCCACTCTTTTGCGTTGCAGCCAACGCTCGTCATCAAATCAACACCATCATTGGAACGGCAACACGGGGGAGGGGGGCAATTGATTGTTACACATGGGCCTATCTACCCACACATGCTCTCACATTTGCCGATATCTACCAGTGCCGTCGCGGTTGTAATAACACTGCAAATAAGAACCTGCTGAGCCTACGCCTACTACCAGAGGCTAAATGTCGACGAAACAATAACGAAACTATTATGGCGAGTATTCTGATGGGTTGCACGCAAGATTGACTTAGTTATATGAGGCTCGCAACGATTCTTATAGGCGCGCATAGATAGATGATGAGATCTCTGTGAAGAGCAGGAACGCATGAAATATACGCCCGCCCGCGCTCAGGCGTGCTTGCCGAAGGGGGCGAGTCGGCTGCGCCACACTTTCCACACGACAGGCGACTTGTCGCTATATAAACGCATACTCGTGCGCGCCAATGGCTACTTGCCCTATATAATTACTGTCAAGCACATAGCATGCCGACTCAAACTTTGGAAGCACATTTACATGCGAATATCGCTACAGCAACCGACGACTTCTGCCTACAGCTGCCTCACACACTACGGGACAATCTCCAATTCTCCTCAAGGCGGGAGCAGCTGATCGCAGTATTCTGAGGCACGTCAACTCGCGCCTGAGCCCCGCCTTGGGGACTTCCGCGCGATCGACGGCACAGACGTTACGCGCTGACCCCTAGATGCAAGTGGCGAGACTCGAGAAGTACATCGGACAGCAGCCCGCCGCCGCTGGAGAGGTACAGCGTCGGCCCAAGCAGTACTTGGTATAGGCTCGTTCGTGGTCGTTGGCGATTGTCAAACGATCCTGGCACCACGGTCTACCCAATGAGTACGCCTGCAAGCACATACGTCTCATCCGCGCCAAAGACCGACGTGGCGGATTCTTCCGCGAGGAGCCTCTACACGAAGTCGACGCCATTTGTGGCCTGTCACATCCAGGCATCGCCGGACTGGTAGAGTTCCGCGATACCGAGTGTGCCGTCTGTCCATATACGGAGGTGCTTCGAGGCGGGGAGCTAATCGATGCAGTTCTGAGACGCGGGTCGCTACCCGATGATGAGAAAGACGCGCGCACCGTTGTGCGGCGGCTGTTTGAGGCCGTTCGATACATGCACTCGCAAGGCGTCGCGCACAGTGACCTGAAACTTGCGAACGTCGGCGATCGTCCCTGCGAACGATTCAAGCGCCGACTTTTCATATGCAGTTGTGTCCATGCTACGATGACGTCAAGGAGATCGTCTGAATGTTCTAGCCACGGAGCATGGTTGATCTCGTAGCGACTCGGGCTAGCTTGCCACAGGGATGTAGTGATAATGCACCTGTTTGCTGATGATGACGGCAACATGTATATGAGATATGCGCTGCTTTCCTGGATGAGTACTACAGTTTTCCACAAAAGTCTTTGCACGTGCCGGAAGGCGTATATCATCGCGTTGGCACGCAAGCGCAAGCTATATCGCTTGGGCGCCACTGAGCATTAAATTTGAATGTATGCTACCCTCCCATACCGAAGAGGTGGCCGTTTCTTTTGGCTATATTTTCCAATTGAAGTTTTATAGTTTTTAGCGATGGCATTATATCGTCCAGTAGCGTACGCTAAAAGCCTAATAAAACTGTCAAAATAACGCGGCGACAGACACCCCTCCACACAAGTCCGGGTTTCGGGGATTCAATCGACATGTACATACGTGGCTGCATCGAGGGCGTACACGCGTGCATGCATGTTACTATGTATTAAGAATAGTACGGCTTGGGAGAAATGCTGTGACAATGGCGCGATACACGTGATATTGCCACGTGGTACCTGGTAGCCGTTCCTATCAGCACTTTCACCTAGGCGAAAGCAGAGCGAATGGCGCTAGCGCTTCAAAATAACATATTGCGCCATCCACCATCTGCATATATAGCCATGGGACATGCAACTACCCCGTACTTTTACCACACCACCGCCCTTGGTATGAAAACGACTATCCACCATGCGGGTTCAACTTGATTGTATCTAGGATATTCAGGATATGGGACAAGTCCTATCTACGGATTCCGCCAGCTTACAAGCAAAATCAAAGAAACAATGTTGCGGTGATCGTCGCACGCACGCCGATGAGGTTCTCGCGGCCTCCGCCTCGCCGTAGACCGATGCTTTCCTTTAGTCGGGCGTGACTAAATGCCCATCACACGTCACCGCACTATTCCGAGAGGCACGGGGATGGCGTGCACTGCAATGCATTGACGCTGGTGGAAATATTGTTGTAAATAAAGGAGGCGGTCGGGCGTGGCGGCCGTGCGCATCACGCAAGGGGGACATGATTGTGCAAAAGATATGAGTGCCCCATATGCGAGTATACACAGCACACTATCACGCCATCGGGGGTTTGATATTGAGACGCACGTGCCGAAAAGTTTCACGCCCATGATGTGGCCACATGTTACACATGTTGCAATGAGCATTTCGTTTCGATCTATGATTTCACGTATTGTGAGGAAAGGTGCGCGTGGTAGAGAAGGCGAGTGCTATTCCACTGAGTGATGGTGTATGATGATCTCATTACATGCCGACACGCGCGGTGCCTGATAAATCAGGCGACGCGATGTGGCCGACAGGGCGCGGGCGCAGCCCGTCATCTGACGGGCGTGCGTTACGCGCCTATTGTGCTATGGTGATTAGGGCTAGTGAGGGTATAGGATATCTCCTCACACGTATATAGCCCGAAACTCCCCTTCGTCCGCAAAAGGAAGCTCGCGCATGGTCTGCATCTTGCGTGGAATCATATGAGATTTATTGTAGAATTTTGTGAGCAATCTCTGCAACGCTATGCGAATATCCGCATGTCTTGTTAGGTTCTCGACGAGGGCAACCCTATAGTTGCGCTACTGTTATCAGCACACACAGTGCAGTGGCTCGCGCGTACATGCCCCCACCGCACCCAACAGCGTCCTAGCCCCTATGCTAACATGTTTCCTGACTGAGCCATCCATGGCCATCCCACCATGCCGTGTTCTATGCATGCGCGGTGACACGTGGGAGGGGGGGGGGGGGGGGGCGAAGCCCCACTGTTGTGGTGGAAGTACTTCTAACGCCCCATGTGGTGTGCCATGACCACTCGTGTGGCGCATTTGTTAGGGTACTAGATTTTGACCAAACCCTGTGATAAACTGATCCTAAAGGTTGATCGTTAATGTGGTCGACTCTGAGTTTGGCCCAATCATTTATTAAAAAAAACCCGCCGTTTACCAAGGTGCAAGATGAGCGGCATTAGTGGCGTCGCGCCACATGAATGTAACACGTATTATAGATGCTTTCGATTCATATAAAATTAGAAATGCACATTTATCCCGCCCGCATTGTGTGGCGTGTGATAACCGCAGCCCCCCCCCCCCCCCCCCCCCCCCTCCCTTCCCCCCACGCCAAAGCTCCGAAACCACATTGTTGGTCCAGAAATATCTTGTGGAACGTGCCACCCACGGGTTGAAGCGCAAAGTCAAAATGGTGCCTAGGTGTATACGATGAGGAGCTGCACGCAAGAGGTCCTCGCAGCTGAAAGCACGCGGAACGTAGCTCACCAGATGGCCCCATCATGCGCTCCTGCCAACCATGAGGTGGTTGGTTGGGATAGCAGAAAAAGAGGGGTAACTTTGGAAACGCAGACCAATTCGCTGTTTTTGTCAGAATTCAAATCTCAAACTGGTACGTTGAAACCCTGCTCACGGGCTTTTGTATGCTACCCTCAGACACAAAATATACTGACAAGACGGGTAATCATTGTTATGAATTAAAACGTGATTGCAACGTTTCTGCGTTCTGAAGGGCTGACTGCTTACCATATTGCGCATTTCGCATGCGGTCTGCGAGCTGACCAAGTACCCCACATCAAGTGCCCAACACCATAGGAGAGGCTGCCATCTACTCTTATAACTCCGCGTTCATGCAAGAACAACGATATCCTTCCTATGAATCATAATATTGGTGTATCATCCTACGAAACAGACCACAATTCGGTTCTACAATCCCCATATTGGACTGGTATCGCAACACAACATGCATGTCATATGTGCGCGCCACAAGCACTTTGCATTGCCTTAGCACACCATGCACACCTTTGATCACGGGCTTACTGTCAATGGCTGCAACGGTGTGATTCATGCGCGGGTTTATCAAACTCCATGCGACCGACCGAATCAAATTATTTCCATTAAAATACGTTATTCTATTTGTGGAAAATTGTAGAAATGTGGATGTTACCACCGCCGCCGGCGGTAGTGGTACTACGGCATCGGTGATCAAGCGATGCACACTAGGTGATAGTTGGCGAATAGCTGGAGCAATGCGGGTAGTCAGATACAATGTGCTCGTAACTTGGTGAAGTCTGAGGCCAGGGGCATGCAGCCCAGAGGTGTCGCATCGTAAAAGATAGCAATTGCTGGTGACGAAGTCTTGAGCTTTCTGGCATGCAATGTCATATAACTTATAATCTAATGCGGTGGTGACACAAGAGACACAAGGGTGATTCATGACAATGATGGCGGAGCAAGTGTGAGATTAAAGGGGATCCACCACGCCGCCCATGGAGGTGGCGTTGCCGTGTCAGGCACATGTGCGTTGCTGTCCCAGAGAGGGCGGCGCACAGTCTACCCATCGTAGGTGTTTAATAACCTTGCTATGCTTCAGTAGGTACCCCTTCGTAGCACCTTTATGTATCTCATCGGGCACAGCCATCTGCGGAGCATGAGTACCGCAGCTCAAAGTGCCGACCTATGTAACCAAACTGCAGTGCCATTGCTCCTTGCCCCCGCTTGCACCGACTGGGTGCCAGGTAACGGAGAAAAAACACACCCGGCAGAGTGAACCAGGTTAAGCGGGCGGTTCTACACATCACCATACCACCATGACAGCCGGGTCCCTGGCGGCTTACGGCCACACCTAAGGCTCTTTGGGGACTCATCACGCACACATGAAGGAGGCATGGTGGCAGCCGCCCGACGATTCAAGCACTCGTGCAACGAGTGTAGGCACAACCCCTGGCGCTTGGCCACCTTATTCACCATTTCAATACACGTACTTCCACGGATGCCATTCTTCAACCTGTGCGCGCGTGGCCGTGTGTGCTGACGCTCCTCTGGTGAGAATATTGTACCTAATTTCTCTCCCCCCCCTCTTCGTATGGTGTGTGTGTGTGTGTCTGTGTGTGTCTGTGTGTGTGTGATGACCCAGGAAACAAGAGATTGCGAAGCAGCATGCCAGTGCGGTACCGGGCGCCTACTCTCGCAATGACGGCGGCATTGTCACCACACACTCACGGCACTTTCCACAAATTCCATGCAGTGGCAGGCCTACCTGCGGCAACCCCCGCTGCGGGTGTTGGCGCTGAAAGACGAGGAGCGCAGGCCAGCCGGCGATATCTATACGGTTCGAGGCAATGATGGACTCGCTAGTGCAGGCGCCGATGAAAAGCAAGGTGACCGGTGTTGCGGCAGCCACTCGGCATGCCATCCGCAGTGTAGGGAAAACAATCCTACATCCCCCCGAGAAATACTATAACAACATAATATAACATGATCATATATGTACAGGAATATTATACTGGCACGGTAAGCCTCAGACCATCTAATATATGTCCCGCAGCCGGCTGCTGAATTGCTTGCTTGCACGGCAAAGTGAAAGGCATTCTCACAGGGGTAGTGGCAGAGGGGAATGGGGACAACACACGGGGACTGCTATGCACTGCTCGGGCGAGTGCCTGTGGCCAACGTACGGCATGGGCCACCGACAGTCGCCGGTCATAGCCGCTCGCCGCTCGCCATGTGGCCTGCCTGCTGGCGCCGTCTAATCGGACGTTGTAAGAATGTAAAGATCGCAGCATCCGAGGCGCCCTCCCCGGGGCGCCTGCTACTCCATGGTTGGCGCTGGGGGGGGCCATCCCGCGCGGGCCCGGCAGCTACGCGCACCGCAAAGGCCAGGGGCGCAGCGGCGCCCGTGTCAGCGCCGATTGGCGCTGCTGTAGCCGCCTTGCGTGCGCCCCCCGCGCGGCGCGCCGCCCAGCTGCCGGCTCGGGCTGTTGCTGCTGCGGCTGCCTCCGCCGAGCGCGCGCCCGCCGATGACGTACCCGGCAGGCTGGCCGGCGCCGGCGCCGGGCGCGTTGTTGGAGCCGGGCCGCGGCACCATGAGCCCGCGGCTCTGCCCCGTGACGCCGAGCCCGGTGCCGCCGCCCAGCTCCATGCGGGTGGCGTAGGGGCCGCCGAGGTCGCCGCTGTCGGCGCGCCCCATCATGAGCGCCTCCGTGCGGGGGTCCAGCATGCCGGTGGCGTGGTCGAAGTTGAGCGCCGTCATCTTGACGGGCACCTTGCTGCCCTGCGCTGCGCCGCCCCCCTGGCCGCCCAGCAGCATCCCCATGGCCGCCATCGTGTCCACGGGCGGCGGCGGCGCAAACATGCTCATCACGTAGTCGCGCTCCTCCGCCGTGACCTCGCGCCCGTCGATCATGCGCAGGCTGGGCAGCTTGCCGAGCAGCACGGCGCGGTAGACCTGCTTCCGGACGACCGGGTTGTTGGCGAGGTTGATCTCCAGCAGCGCCGTCAGCCCCACCAGCCGGTCCAGGTCCGCGGGGTCCACCACGCGGTTGTAGCCCAGAAACAGCCCGCTCAGGCGCTCCATCACGTTCAGGTTGGCCAGCGAGCGCAGCCCGTTCTCCTCCAGCCGCAGCTCGCGCAGGCTGGGCAGCCCCGCGAACGAGTTGGGGTCCACGTACTTGATGCGGTTGCGGTCCAGCACCAGCTCCTGCAGCATCACCAGCCCCTCCAGCCCGTCCACGCGAGTGATGTCGTTGCCCTGGGTGGGGGATGGCATGGGGACAGCGGCGGGCGGCATGTCAGCCTCCACCTTGTTGAGCGGTGCAGCGCGCTGGGAGGGAATCGAAACCCGCAGCGGGCGGCACACAACAGCCCGCCATGACCAAGGCCGGAAGCATGGGGCGGGGCAATCCGACCATGCAGCCCCCACGGGTGCGGGTCGACTTGTTTTGAGGATGTCAGAGGGAAGCGCCATGAAGGCACAGCCCCGCGAGTTTTTCATTCCTACTCAACATGGGTAGACCCTCGAGGATGGGGAGGAGACCGCAGATGTGGTGTTCTGTGTCGGGGGTATGGTTTGCTGTGTTGTTAGGGTGGTGTGGGTTGTGGTGTGTGGTTTGTTGTGTGGGTCAAGGGGTTGGGTGTTGTGGTATATTTTATGGGTTTATTGGGTGATGGGTTGGTTAGCTATGGGGGTGTTGGGTTGAGTGGTGTGGGTTCTATTTTCGTACGGTATTGTGCTATGGATGTGGGGTATGGCACAGGTATGTATGGGGTATATGGTGGGGTATAGTTGGGCTGGGCATGTGATATTAGTGATACGTGACGTGGAGTTGTAACACACACTAACGGCAAAGCAAAAAAAAAACTAAAACACCTAAATCTGAAGAAGTCCTTGCTTGTTCCGGTGATGTTTGGGTGTTGTGTGTATGTGTTTGGGGGGGGGGGGGGGGGGGGGGGGGATGCAGACAGGTAGAGATGGGATGGCTGGTCCGCCGGGGCGCACCTGAAGGAAGAGGGATCGCAGGCTGGTGAGGCAGCGCAGGCCGAGGCGCTCGATGGAGCCGATGCAGTTCTGGCCCAACTGCAGGACCTGCAGCTGCGGAAAGGGCGGCGCCGAGCTGGTGGGGTTGACGTCGAAGCGGCAGGCGTCGCCGATGCGGTTGGCGCCCAGGCGGAGCACGCTCAGGTGCGGCAGGTGCGCCAGCCCAGCCACCTCCGTCATCATGTTGTTGTCCAGGTTGATCTCCTGCGCAATCACGGGGCGCGCACCAGCGTATGTTTTAGCCTCCACACATGAACGAACAGATTGCTGCGTTTCACTGACTACCCCTCCATCCTAAAGAGAAGCCCTAGCCGACCCTGCAGCAGGCGCGACGCAACCGCACCTGCAGCCCGTCGAAATCCGGGGTCTGGAAGCAGTTGGCGACGTCCCGGATGCGGAGCCCGTTGACGTCCAGCTCCCGCAGGCGGTCGAAGGTGCGGTGCCCCACCTGCAGCAAAACGGGGTCCCGCATGGCAGCGCACCAGTCAGTGCGGCCCCACGGCGCTCAACCGGGAGCAGCGGCCAGGCCAGGAATAGGGTGGGGGCGGGGGCGGGGGGAGGCGGGGCGCGCCTTGTTCTCCAGCATCTCGATCGTGAGGCGCCCCGCGTACTTGTTCTTGGCGGCGGACTGCTCGCCGGCCTCGATGCCCGCGCCGTCCAGCACCTTGAGCTTCTTCAGCTGGTAGATGGTGTACATGCGGTAGTCGTCCTCCTTGCACAGCGGGTTGCCCAGCAGGTCCAGGATGATGAGCTTGGGGTGGTCCTTCAGGTGCAGAATCTCGCGGAGCTGGCTGATGCGATTGTTGCCGATGTACAGCTCCATGAGGCACACCAGCGAGGCGATGCCCGCCAGGCTCTCCACGTCGTTGTCCTCCACGCTGAGCTGCGTCAGTTGCGTCAGCGTCTCCAGGTTCTCCAGCCGCTGGATCTTGTTGCGCCCCAGCTCCAGCTTCTTCAGCATGCGGCAGCGCGACAGCCCGTCCACCTGCATGATGCGGTTGTCCTCCACGCTCAGCTCCTCCAGCACGTTGCACTGGTCCAGCCCCTCCAGCCGGGTCAGCTCGTTGTCCATGAAGGACGCGCGCCGCAGGCTGGTCAGCCGGTCCAGATTCTGCAGACGCCGCACCCTAAGCAGGCGCCGCGACACAGGGACAGTCAGACGCGGGAGACCAGCCTGAGAGAGGATACTCCGGCCGGCATCAACCGGAAACTCAGGCCATGTCCCAACCTGGGCCTCGCCCCATCTCAACTGTGGATGAGAGAGCGCAATGTTCCCCAGAAAGAAGGGCATGCCCTCCCCCCAGACCGCACCTCTTGTGCTCGACCACCAGCTCCTCCACATGCCGCCACCACGAGTCGTCACTGGCGCCCTGGGCCACGGCGGAGATGCCGCCGATGGTGGTGCTGGTGCTGCGTCGGCTGAAAGAGTTCTCCTTGATCACCTGGGGCAGCGCCAGGAACGTACCGAGACACGGCGGTTACTAAGGAATGCGGCAGTGGCTCCCACCACGAGCAGAGGAAGGTTACCGGGGGGTGGGGGGGGGGGGGGGGGGATGAGTTTCGCGTCGGGGCGCATCCCTCACCTGGACAGTGAGCGTGGAGGTGTTGTCGCTCGCCGCCTCCCGGTCCTCGCGGGTCACCTCCTCCCCATCGAGGCTAGTCATGTTGGAGAGGCGGCGGAGCAGGAGGGTGCGGTACGTCTTGTGGCTGCAGATGGGGTTGTTCGACAGGTCCACCGTCTCCAGGTTGGGCACGTACTTCTTCAGAACGTTGACGTCGTCCAGCCTGCGAGCAAGCCAGGGCGCAGGCAGCCGCGTCAACGCGCAGCTCAGGGCAGGGCTGCAGGGCACGCACTGCCGGTGGGCAGAGCGGACGGCGGGCAGCAACCCACCGGTACAGCAGGTTATTGTTCAGCTCCAGGGACTTGAGCGCAGCGAGCCCCTTGAGGCCCTCGATGCGCCGGATGGAGTTGTAGCTGAGGTCCAGGCGCTCCAGCGCCGCCAGGTCGCCCACCCCCTCGATCTTCTGCAGCTCGTTGAAGCTGAGCAGCAGCGTGCGCAGCGCGGGGACCTCGCCGAGCCCCTCGATCTTGCGCAGCCCGACGGCGTGCAGGTTGAGGTATGTGACGGTCGCCAGGTTGGGACACCCGATGTGCCGCTGCAGCGTCTCGCCGTTCAGCTGCTGTATCTGCGCGGCGGCAGAAGGTGCAGGAGCGGGAGGGTAAGCGGCGCAGCATGGCTTTCCGGTGCAGCCACCCCGTCGCCCTACCGAGCACCGTCGCCACGCTTTGAATAGATTTCGAGCCGCGGGAGAAAAAGGAAAACCTTGACTTATCTGGAAGCTACACGGATACGCCGGGAACGTGGCGCGGAATCTCAGACCCAATGATGCAGGAGTACAAACACATTCTTACCTAAGCGACTCACAAACCCAATGAAACGTAACGGGTGCAGCCAGCCTGCATTTTGCTGGAAATCAATGGCGAACACTATGTGTATATATGTATATGTATCTACATATATTTGTATGTGTGCATATGGGGAATAGAACAGGCCGAATGGTGCTGGGTCCACCCAGTCGGTCGCTCTGCCGGGCCCAGCAGGTGGGAGGGGGCCGGGTGCCACCTTGGAGCGCGCCTCCAGCTGCGGCCCGCTGTTGACTACCTCCATGCCCCTCTCCTTGCCGGACAGCTGCACCAGCGGGTTGCCGTGCTCATCCAGCTCCGCGGCGCTGGCCTCCAGCAGCAGCGGCACCAGCGGCCGCGCAATCAGGCGGATGTCGTAGTCCAGGCCGTCCAGCGCGGCCTGCCCCTGGCTGTCCAGACTCTCCATCACCGCGCCCCGTGCCAGGGCGCAGGTAGCCGTGGCCTCGTACTCGTACTCCACCAGGTACTCCGGCAGCACCAGCGTGTGCTCAAACACATACCTGCCCGCCGCGCACAGCGAGCACGCCGCAGCACACCTCAGCACGTCCGAGGGCGCCATGAGGAGTAGGGAGATGCAGGAGCACCAGATGCAGGACACAGAGCGGCGCGCACCACAAGCGCTGCTTCTGGTCGGTCTGCTTCACACGAAACACGGAGTTGCAGTCCGGGAAGTCCGCCTTGCTGATGGGCGGCGGCGCCTTGGCGCGTGTTGACGCCGGCAGCGCCGACTCCTGCTGGCACTTGCCGAGGAACACCTTGGCCACCAGCACCTGGCCGTGCAGCGCACTGCGCGAGCCGGGGGCCCGGCGAGCGCTGCCGTCCAGCGCGCTGGCGAGGCGGGCGCTGTCCGCGATGGAGATGGAGTTGGAGAGCGTGACGGCGCCGTCCAGGCCCATGGCCGCGTACTCCGAGGCGTGCCGAAAGCCGTCCTCCGCGGCCGTCAGAAGTTCCCCGGGCAGCGCTGCACCGCCAGGACAGGACAAGTCAGCGAGCTGGGGCATGGGGGCGCCCGATGGCGGCGGAGAGGCAGCGGGGGGGGGGGGGGGGGGGGGGCAGGCCCACCTGGGCTCTCCCCGCAGAAGAGGTACTCCAGGGAGCGCTTGTAGGTGGGGTCCGACACGTCCACCAGCGTCTCTAGCCGTTCCTCAAAGCGGTTGCGGAGGAAGCGGTTGTGGATGCGCGTCACGCGGGTCACCTGGAGGAGAGTCGGGTTGCGAGTCGGGTAGAAGGAAAGAGCGGGGAGGAAGTCATCGCACGATAAAAAAGCCCGCAGGGATGAGGGGGCAGCACCGCCAGGACCGCCCGGCCGTTGCATCACGGAAGTGGGACGCTGGGATTCGAGTGCAGCCCTGACGATGTGGGGCTGACGTATAGTGCAGTACAGGCCTGCTGTGCGCGAGGATGTGCTGAGATGACGCAGCTGTACTGCCAACCATAGCCTCAATCCTGGGTGACTGGATGTCCGAATAGCAAGACGGGTCGCGGCGTCATGCTTTGTCGTCCCCCCCCATTCCCCCGACACACACCTTTCTCCCGTGGTACGGTCCGCCAACATCATTCTACTCCCTCAGACCAATTTGCACCTGCTTGCCTCTCCCATTACCCCAAACCCTAGAAGCCTGGTGCCCCCCCCCCCCCCCCCCCCCCTTCCCCTCTCCCCCAACACCCTTGATTACCCTTCCCTGCGCTCCACTGACTAGCTGCGTCGGCTGCTGGGCGCGATATGGCAAAGTATGGCCGGGCGCCGCGGCGTTTACCTTGAGGCCCTTGATGCCCATTGACACAAAGTCGGCCGGGAAAAAGCGGCTGTTGACGAGGTCCACGCAGCTGCTGTACCACAGGTCGCTGGGCTTGCCGTCCTCCATGCGGATATTGCCGCCTGTCTCGAGCTCCACCATCATGCGCCGCACGTAGTCGTTGCACAGCTCGTGCACGCGCGCCTTGCAGTCCTCAAAAGCGCTCGCCGCTGCGCGGACCTACGCGTCCCAGCGCCCCAGGATGCCCATGCCGGGGACGCATATTTCCACCCCGTCAGCCAGGGCAGGCAGCGCATGACAGCGAGGCGACTTCGGGGGGCTGGCCACACACGCACTCCCAGCCAGGAGCACGGGGACAGCCCTGAGGGGGGCGACTGCATTTCAATCAGTCGACTTCTCTCAACGCACCCGTGCCAGTACTGGCGATGATACCCACAACCCCGGCGGTCGACCCCTTGTCATCATACAGAGCGTACAACACCGCCAACACCTACGGCGCCTACTTCACACTCAATGAAGGCCGCCTGGATAACACCACGGTCGCGGATAACATTCAAGGATGATCAGGGCTTGCCCATCCCGCTCGAATCGTTTGTGGCGGCTCTTAACTTTGCATATGCCGACCCGCCGTCGCCTCCAATCAGTCCCCATCCATCTGCACTTCAATAATTTGCACCCACTAATGATCCATTCCTCTCCTAGGGGACACCGCTTTCGTTTCGAGAGTCGTGGCTTTGTCATCTAATTCTCTTCTTGTGTTGAGCGCGTAAGTGGACACCTGAGATTGGATACGGTGTTGTGAATATGAGTAGGCCCATACATGCAGTCCTCCCCCAGGAAAGCCTTATCCCCCCCAGAGGACAGGAACAGCATCTCGAAAGGCAGGCCGGGATCCAGGCATAAGATCCGCAGCTGTGATTGTGCCGCCCGCGCGCATGAGAGTCCGGGAGGTGTACCAGGTACCCTACTGTGGGAACACAGGTGATGTGTGTGTTGTGGGGGGGGGGGGGGCTGCCACCGACCTCGGCCTCGCGCTCCTGCATGACCGCGCGGATGGCGCCTGCCTTGTCGCGGAGGCCGTCCAGCACCGCAGAGGATGGCGAGTAGTGCTCATACTCCGCTGCCGCCGCCAGCTCGCCCTCGATGCCCTTCAGCTGGCGGCGCAGCAGGTTGAGCACCGCAACAGAGGTGCCCACGTGCGCCGTGCGGCCCTGGTTGGCCTTGCGGATGGCGTTGCTCGTGTTGCGCCGCAGCGTCTTAATGCGCATGTTGTAGTACATCTTCTTCTTCATGAACGTCGCCTCCGCCAGCTGCTTCGTCTCGTCACTCAGCGCGAGGCTGTCCAGCGACGTCAGCTGCTGCAGATTGAACAGCACGTACGTCTGGTAGTTGCACAGCCCCGCCAGCGGGCACTCCCCCCAGTGCGGGTCTGTGAAGCAGAGGTCCACCAGCCGCGGCAGCCGCGCCAGGTAGCATATCTCCTTAAACGCGCCCACCTGCCGCAGCCAAGGCACACCCAGCCGTTTCAAGGCGCCGGCGCCTCTTGCTCGCATCCCGGCCTGCCCGACTCCAGCAGCGCCTGCCTACTCCAGCGACCGCAGGCTAGGCCGAGGCAGCAGGCAGCAAGCAGCCGGGGAGCAAGGAGTCCTAGGTGGGGCGAGCGTGGGGCGGGGCGGCAGGCAGGCGGGGGCCCACGTGGTTGTCTGCGAGGTTGAGTGTCTCCAGGTTTGCGTTGGGTGAGAAGGCGTCCCCGATCTGGTCGATCTGGTTGCGCGCGAGGTTGAGCTCCCGCAGGTTGGCCAGCCCCTCCAGCCCCTCCACCACCACGATCTGGTTGTCCGCCAGCCAGAGCACCTCCAGCGCGCGGCAGGCCTCCAGCCCCTCGATGCGGCGGATGCGGTTGGAGTAGAGGTACAGCCGGCGCAGCTGGCTGCAGGCCTCCAGCCCCTCAATCGCCTCAATCGAGTTCTCGTTCAGCCAGAGGTTCTCCAGCCGGGGGCAGCCGTGCAGGTTTTCGATCTTGGTGATAGACTGCTGCGTGATTGTGAGCTGCGTGAGGTGCGAGAAGAGATCCAAGCAGACCATCTGCGGTGACAGCGGGATGACAGGCACGGCCAACCGCTCAGCGATGGTCGCGTAGGTGCCTTCCTCCACCGCGTTGCCCATCAGGTAGGGGCCGAGCAAGTGTTACGTGGGGAGGTAGTTGAGAAGGGGGGGAGAAGGGAGGGGGGCGGACCCGCGGGAAGTTGAACAGGAACATCTCCAGTTCCGTTATGTCATGCGCGTTGCCGGCAACGGCGTCCTCCGTGATGCCGTTGCCCTCCAGCAGCTCCTCAAATGCTGCACGTTAGCGCCCAGACAGTTCAGCTCCCAACCAGCTGGCCATCGCAGCTGCAAACAGGTCGGCTGACTGTTTCTGGTCCTGCTGTGTGTGTGTGTGTCGGGGGGGGGGGGGGGGGGGGGGGGGGGGGGGGGGGGCAAGGAGCGCACCCTTCCGGTCATCGCCAGACAGGGCTTGGATCCGCTCCGCGATGGCATCCATTTCCAGCATAGCGGCCATCTACCGCAACCCAGCGTGGTAGCGGGCCTTGGTGGCAGCTTGCCTGCCCAGCCTTCGGGGCTGCCGGAGCTGCCGCCCCTCCCTCCTGCCCGTCCGCCCCCACCCAGATGAGCGCTTCCGCCTGCGGCTAGAGAGAGCCTGTTGCATGTGGAGTTAACAGGGTGAGCAGGGGCTTTAGCCCTCTCCTTCCTCTTCGCTCCTCCTGCCTTCCTTTCCCTCCCGCCAGGCAGGCCTCTGAGTCTTCTCTCCGCCCTGCCCTGCCTTCTCCCTTCTCCCCCCTCACCACCCCCCGCTCCGCCTGTATGAGCACCGGCACCGCCAGCCCCCCTAAACCACACCGGGATGATGGAGTGATTTTGGTGACTGCTGCAGGGATGTTGACGGTGGCGATCCAGCGAGCACAGGCGAGAGGGAGGTGGTAAGCGGCACCAGAGGGGCAGGGAGGGAGGTCTGCCCTCCCCCCCCCCCCCCCCCCCCCCCACACACACACCTCCCCACCCGCCTCCTCCTCTTACCTCCCATTGGCCTGGCGGCACCATGAGGCACGGGATGCGCTGTGCCAACGCGGGCTGAGGTCGGGCTGCCGCGAGCCCCGAGATATAGGAGGGAAACGACTGCGCTGCTGGGTGATATTTAAGCCTGGCGCGGGCCTCGGGCCGTGGTGGGCTGGCGGTGGGCAGGGCCCTGCCGCGGCAAGATGGGGAGAGGTCGCCGCCGACGGCTGAGGGGTTGACGAGAGGGTGATGCCGCGGCCCCGCAGGGCACCCCGGGGAGGGTGGGGGGGGGGGGGGGAGACGCCACACCGCCAAGTCCCACTGCGTACCTTCTCAGCAGCTGGGCGCCTCCCCCCTTGCGTCCGTATTTGGTTCCCGCTGCGGAGGCGGGGCACACTCGGGTGACGAACTCTGCGGTGATGGGCAGTGTGCGGGCGGCGCGGCGCGGCATGCTGCCGCCCTGCCCCGGTCATGCTGGCGATGAGCATGCCCCTCAGGTTGCTCGGGTTACCACCGCCCCGCCCAGCCTGGCAGGACGTCGGCAGGCGTTCTAATGATAAGGCTTTTTCTACGCGGGACAAGCAGTAATCCTTCGGCTAAGTGAGTTCGTTCCTAAGTACGGCGGGTGCTTTCCGTGCATTCTCTATCTATAGTCGCTTTCATCCCTGTGGTAATCAAACCCATATATACAGTTACATGAGCTAGCTGCAAAAGGCGATCAGGAAACCACCCGTATATGGAACGTCGGCGCGAAGGAATGGACGGCATGGATGGCAACAGTAAACCCTAAAGCCCTAAACCCCGAGACCGTAGGTCGTGTGATGGCTGTCACGGTACGGTACTAAGGCCCGCCGCCAGCATCACAGCGCGGCGCATCATGACGACGTCGCTTTCATCCAGCTTTCGTCGTCGGTTTCGATGGACAGAGGGCGCGCCAGAGTCTCACCTGGTGGCAGAGGCGTCTACCGTTTTCTGTCACAACACAACGCCCACCCTGTCTCCCGGCCGGTAGCGACAGTAAGAAAGCGTGTGCCCCACAAGCTAGTCCTGATCCTACAGTGCATTATTCACGCCGTTTGGGCCTAGCGATCGGCGCCTCCGGCGGGGAAGCAAGCGAGGCATCCAATGGTCGACGCCACCCCTGCGGCGCTAGCGGGCGCCGCGCTGATCGGCTCGGCGCCCGAGCGGCGCGCCTCTCCGCGCGTCGCGGACGCGGCGGCTGCGGTGTCGGCTGGCGATGACCACCCGCTGCACGCGGGAAGCCCCCTGTCAGCCAATCCGAAGATCTCCGCCGGGTATCCAGCCCCCGTCAGCAGGAGAAGCGGGCGTGAGCGGAAGAGTCGGCTCATCTACATAAACGGACAGGTTTGAATTTCGAATCCCCATTAGCCTTTTATCTCGCCTGCGCCCCCTTGCCCATTGCCAACCCCGCGCCAGTGCCTCTCGCGCCCCGTCCGCAGCAAGAGGAAGCACGAGTGAGATATAGAGGAATGCAGGCGATACGTGTTATTGCGGCGTGGCTGGCACGCACATTCGTTACTTCCCCGCTTTCTGCAGCGGCGGGTGTTTCGAGCCACCCAAGAGACACCCGGCAGGAAGTGTCGGCGGGGGGTTGGGGAGTTTCCGCGACTATCGGTTCGTCGGCGGCTTGTTGGTGGCAACGCACCACCGTCTGCAGCAGTGATGGCACCCCTTTGTGACCATACGCTGACGACTCAGCGACCGTCCCAATAACCGCTTCCGCAGCCTGTACTTCGCTCCAACAACTACGACCTCGAGGGCGGCGAACCGTCGGTGTTTGAGCGCGAGCTGGGCGGCGGCGCTGTGAACGGCACTGCGGCGGGCTTTTCCGAGGCACCGCCGCGGAAGGCAACGCCCAAGGCGAAGGCGCCCCGGCCGGTGGCGCGGAGCCCGCGGGCTGTGCCGCCGCTGCACGCCCACAACCGCGTCCTCAAGGAGGAAAAGGAGGCTTATGTCGGCCACCGTGCCCTCTTCCTGGCCAACCATCTCAAGGTGGGATTCGGCCCCCTGTCTCGCACCGCCCAACACACTCATCGCCCTCCCCCGCCCTTGCCCCTCTTCGCCTGCTAGCCATCCAGCATCCAGCCACCATGTACTCACTCGACGTGCCCATTCACTCGATATTGTGAGTAAGGATTCTGTCATTCTGTAAAAGCTTGCGGATTGGCTTATCGGGCTTTATAGGCGCCATATTCTCTCACTTGACTGCCCTGATGATGGTTACATTGCTGGAAGCGACGCACAAACGTATCAAGTCTGCTCCCTGTGCTCCCTGAAGTATGGCATATTATTTCTGAGACCCCCCTCCTTTCCAAAAGGTGCTTCAGCCCTTCATGACCGACAAAGCGGTGGCGCAGCTCATGGCCGGCGCGGCCGCTGCCCCCAAGTTTCTCCCGCCTTCAGTGCCGGAGGAGGCGCCCCCCTGCATCAAGGTCTCCTCCCCCCCCCCCCCTACCCACACACACTCTTGACCTAACCGACACTGTCAGCCACACTGTCTGGCCTTGCCCGGTCTCAGCCCCCCCTCTTTCCTTGCATTGCCAGGCGGAGATGCGAGACTACCAGATCGACTCCCTGAAGTGGATCACCCGCATGTACGACAACGGCGTCAGCTGCATCCTCGGAGGTCCCCCCCCCCCCCCCCCTTTCGCTATTCAACCAGGGGATCATCCTACCACCGAGCATCAGTCGGACACCAGGCTGCACTGCCCCCATGTTTCACTCAATTCCGTTCAACAGCTCGTATCATCTACCCTGCACCCATTCCAGCTGCGCCAATCCATATGAATGTCTGGAGCCGAATCATCTCAGCAAGCCACCGTCCATTTGACCCATATCTTCGTCGATCCATCCCCTCACCCATACCGCTTATATGCTCTTCTACCACCCCTCCAAGTCTGCCCGCATGCCTGCTGTGGACCCATCCCCCCTCTGCCTATGCCCGCAGATGAGATGGGCTTGGGCAAGACGCTCCAGACCATCGCCTTTCTGGCCCATCTCAAGTTCGTCAGGGGCGTCAGCGGTCCGTTCCTGGTGGTGGTGCCGCTCAGCGTGATCTCCTCCTGGATGGAGGTGCGCTACCACCGCGCATGCTGGTCCAAACCCTGCCTGCTCAGGCCTGTCCTGACACCCTGCGGGATGCGCATTCTGCGATCACGGGCGCTTGCAAATGGAGAGCCGGTGTCTACTCCGCGGGGAGGAATTGCGTGACTTAGTGGGATGCAGTAGGGTGTTTGTGGCTAGCGGGATGGGCTTGATGGTAGGTTGTGCAGGTGAAGAATGTCGCCTGACGCAGAAGCCTTCTGCCCCAAATGCCACGCACAGGAGCTGTCCAAGTGGTGCCCTGACCTGCGGGCGGTGCGCCTGCACAGCAGCGACCCCAGCGAAGTCAAGCGCCTGAAGCAGACCAAGCTGAGCGACCCCTCCACCTTCGACATTGCTGTCACCACATACGAGATGGCGGTGGCCAAGGACATGTCGGGCGCGCTCACCGCCATTCACTGGCGCGTCCTTATTCTGGATGAGGGTGCGCCCACACGTCTGCCCACTGCTCGCAACAACTACCCCATGCCGATGACCTGACAGATAACGCAGAACGGTTACACCACGGCTCATGCATCGTCTGCGAGCAACCCCTCCCCCCTCCAGGTATTTACCCCCGCCCTTCCCTGGCCCCTCCCTGCCTGCAGGGCAGCGAATCAAAAATGAAGAGACACAGCAGGCGACGGCCCTTCGCCGCGTGCACCACCAGTTTTGCCTGCTGCTGTCTGGCACGCCGCTGCAGAACAACCTGCACGAGTTCTACGCACTGCTGTCCTTCCTTCTGCCTGAGATCTTTCAGGACAGCGATCCTTTTGACCACGCCTTTAATCTCAGCCAAAACAAGGTGATCCTCCCCACGGCCCTCCTTGTGCGCTCTACCCTGCAAGAACGTATTCACCGAGGAACCACGTGTCGGAAGTTGTGAGAAATGACATTTTAGGCTGGAGAGTGTTTTATCATGTTTCCACGCCAGAGCACAGGAACCAGAGCACAGGAACACCCCCCCCCCCCCCCCCCCCCTCGTGGCCACATGCGGTGCAAACTCATCTCGGGATACACAATCCGGGTCAAATCAATATCAGACTTTTAGGCCAAAGATGGAGAGGTCTGGGTACGTGACGCGCCCAGCCGTTGACACCCGATTGTGACTGGTCGCCCCCCTGGCAGGTGGACAATGAGATGCTGGAGAAAGCGCACCACGTGATGCGGCTGCTCTGCCTTCGCCGCCTGAAGGCCCACATCAATCTCAAGCTGCCGCCCAAGCTGGAGACGCGCATCAACTGCCCCCTGACTGAAATGCAGCTGTTCTGGTACCGCCGCCTGCTGCTCAAGAACTCTGGCACCATGCTCAGGGCGCACGAAAACAGCTCAGGCATCAAGGTAGCGACAACCATCCCGTGGTTGTATCCTGTTGGCGGATATATGATTGTGTGAAGGGGCATTGTTGAGGAATACCTGAGATCATGTTTTTTTGCCTTGTACTGAATGGACGTGATGCAACAAGTGCCCGTCTGTCTCTGCTGAGGCTCCCTCTGTGCCTGATGAGCAGGTGGCAGGCGACTCGAAGTGGACGCAACTCAAAATGCTGCTCGTTCAGCTGCGCAAGGTGGCCAACCACCCGTACAAGTTCCCTGGTGCCGAGCCTGACTTTGATGGCACGACTTCTGAGGACATCGTGGAAGCATCGGGCAAAATACAGGTGCACAATGAATGTCTGCGTCCACCTGCCAGAATGCACTGTGTTTGTATCTTGTCACCGGCCATTCTCACGCGACTATCTCATTGCCAGCATCAGTCTGTCCTTCTCAGACGTGTGTGTATATGTGATATTCCGCGTGCAAGATTCCTGATCGGGTTGGGGGTCCTGTTGATGACCATACGTTTCATTTCGTGCTGGCTGCAGGTCCTGGACCAGCTCTTGAAGAAGCTGTTTTCTCGAGGGCACCGAGTTGTGCTGTTCTCGCAATTCAACACGATGCTGGATATCATCGAGGACTACTGCCTGCTGCGCGGCTTTAAGTACCTGCGCCTGGACGGCAGCACCAACCGCATCCAGCGCCGCATCGACATGGCCCTGTTCAACAAGTCTGGCAGCGACATCCCACTGTACCTTCTTAACACGCGCGCCGGTGGGTTGGGTATCAACCTGCAGACTGCCGACACTTGCATCCTCTTTGACTCGGACTGGAACCCGCAAGTGGATATTCAGGTGAGGAGTCACCGCCGTGAGCAAGCACCCTCCTAACCCCCACCCCCACCCCCAACTCGCGCTCCTGCCAGCTGTATCTACCTACTCCAACCACCATCCAATCTCTGATTCTCCACATCGATCCATCTGAAAAGCTCCTTCTCTTGAAAAGCTTCTCTTGAAAAGCTACTTTCTCTTCCATCGATAATCATGCTCCTTCTCTGAAAAGCTCCTTCTCTTCAGATTGCATTCTTCAAATGCAATCTCTGACTTCTGATGGGAGAAGTCAGTTGGGGTTCTGACTTCTCCCATCGGAACCCCAAATACCTGCCTGTGACGTCGGCAAGTAAGCCACCCACCAGTCTTTCTCACTGCCCCATCCCCCCCAACAGCCAACCAGCCACTCATGCTTTGGACTGACAAGAACATGTTGCTATCCATTCCCTCCCCTGCCTCTCTGCCTGCAGGCAATGGCCCGCGTGCACCGCATTGGGCAGGCGAAGCCGGTGCACATCTACCGCCTCTTTTGTGGCGACACCGTGGAGGAGCGCATCCTGCAGCGCGCTGACAAGAAGCTCTACCTTGACAAGATGGTCAATCGTGACTTTGAGGGTAAGGAGCCCACCAGGCTTACTTTGGAGTCGCCAGCTCGAATTCGCATCAGCTCCAGTGCAATTTGTAATGCCCGTTGCTTAGTCTGACATCTCACTCCTTCATGCATGTTGCTGTACGCCTGCGCTTAACAGATCAAGCCGAGGGCCTTGAGAAGCTGGGCGTGCGAGCAATGCTGGAGATGCTCCAGTTTGGCGCGGACAAAATTTTCCGTGGCGACGGCGGCCGAATGCCCTCGTCAGACGAGCTGGACATCATCATGGACCGCTCCGCCATGTCGGCTGAGACCAAGCCTGCCGCTGATGCTCTTGAGGCAGAGGTCAAAGTCGAATACTGCGGCCAGGCTGCCACCTGCCTGGCAGATGCCAAGCTCAACGCAGCAGACTTCGGTGACCTCGGCGGCGTGGTGGCGGCGCCGCTGAGCAGTTACGTGATGGGTGGCGTGGACTACCGCAAGTATGCCAATCAGAGCATGCGTGACCTGGCGGCTGAGTGGAAGGCCGCCCGACCGGTGCGCGAGCGTTCCTCCACCGTCGTCAACATTGATGGCCACATGGTCTCTAAGGCCAGCATCGAGGTACGTGTGTGATCGACACATGCCCCGCTGTTGTGAATTGCGAGACACTTCTCGGAAAAATAATGAGCCGCTCAATGCACAAATTATCCTTGTCCATGTTTGCGTCATTTTTTGCCTCTCGCCACCCCCCAGGACGAGCGCCAGAAGGCGGCCTGGAGCGTGGCAAGCGCGCCCCCAAAGAAGAAGTCCAAGACGTACGCACGCTTCCACAGTGAGGTTTGCCAGCTGTGCTGGGACGGCGGGGACCTCTTCCTGTGCGACCACTGTCCCTCCGCCTACCACGCAGCCTGCCTGGGTGTCAGCCCCCGCGTCCTGGAGCAAACGAGGTGTTTCAGCTGCCCTCGCCACCGCTGTGCTAGCTGCGACCGCACAACCCAAGCGGCTGGTGGCATGCTATTCCGGTGCGATGCGTGCCCGCACTCATACTGCGAGGACTGCCTCCCAGGTGCGGACAGACACCCCTTCCCTCCAGCTCCATGTATTGCCTACACCCTAGCAATCATACGAGCAAGTGGCCGGTCACAGCTAAGGCATGTTCCCCCAACTACTCTGCTAATTGATTCTGCCACAGACACCGCGGAGATCAACGGTCGCTCGGAGCGTGCAGAAGCTCTTGGGGAGTCCAAGCGTAGCACTGTGTGCTACATCACCTGCGACTCTGCGTGCGCCCAGTTTGCGGCGCAGGAGCGGTTCACGCGGATTGGCGTCCCCGCCGCTGCCGTTCCAGCGTACGGCCACTAGGCCGTGAAGCACCCAGGAAGTGTGTGAAGCGCCGCTCCGCAGTAGACATCGTTGATTCGTACGCAATTGCGCTCGTTGTTTATGGAGCTCCCCTGCTGCAAGATGTGTGTCAACAGGAGAAATTCTTCCTTGTAATTTGCACTCTGAGATCCCATTGCGTATCCAAGCAGTGCCCTGTGTAGGCTCCGTTGTAGTATGATGGTAATGGAATGACCGAGACGACTGCCGTGGTGTTCTCGCTGCATAATGTGGCCCCTTGCTGCCACGACCAGCTGCCTGCGGCATGCCGAAGGCGGCTTAGCACTGCAGTATGATATGTAGTACACACACGCATCGTAGGTATGATGTGAACCGCTCACGAATAGCCACGCTGTGGCATGCTATGATCATCCCCTCCTGCGCTACAACCATGGATTACATGGTTCGGATGGAATCCTGGAACAGCCAGACCATGTTACCATCGGTACGAATCAAGAGCAACTATCTTGATTCGTACCGATTAAGATACGCCGTCGATTCGTACCGAGTGTATGATTAATTGCCAGTGAATGTATGACCATTTTTCTGTGAATCATGGATAAATCGGTATTTACGATTGCATACTATACCAATTTCTAGTGGGCGCCTGGGCGGTATGTATGGGTATGTCTCTTTACCATAAATTTCCGAGTTCATGGATATTACGGGATTAGTCGTTATATGATAACATGACTTGCTGCCCGTGCCGGCTCCCGGCACGTCCATCGCATGGCTCTCCGTCTTTCGGTTTCTGTGATGCCGCGTCGCAAGACGAACAGGCTTCAGATTGTCCGCCCATGAATCCGAAGGATCCTCACATAAACCGGAAATGAGCCAGAGCTTCTAAGATGAACTGTGCTAATAAGTATCATAAATACCGATAGATATAGGCTGTCGTCGAAGCTATCAACGGGTTTTTTAGCACCCGTTGGACATTTATTGTAGTCAGTCGAATTCACAGCATACTCTCTAGTCGCTAAATACATGGACGACGTAATGGATGCCATTTTAGGAAGACGATCCGATGATAATAAGTTGGGCAGGGACGAGGCTTTTAGAGTTTCAGTGTCCGCATTTCGCCTGCTCCCGCCGGCCGTCGTTCAGGAATTTCGCCTCCCGCTGGCATCATATAGCGACTACATTAGCGACATTTCAGCGTCCGCATTTCGCCTCCCATGCCCGCCGCGGCCCCGCCGTCGTCCAGCAATTTCGCCTCGTCCCGCCTGCATAGTACATTAAAACAATGTTTTAGCGACTACAGTATTCAGCTAGCGACTACCAGCACTGTGTGAATTACAAAAAAATACCCGTACTGCTGGTACAGGTATTTCGTCAGTGCCTCAGGCATAGCCGGTCGTCGTCATGCAGCAATGTCGCCTCCGGAGGCGCCTCCGGAGCGTTTTAGCGACCATTAATCCTTCTAATTCGATACAAAGCGACCGGCTTGCCGGCGGATGGTGAGAGGACGCCACCCGCCGATATTCGTCGTCCGCGCTCATCGACCGCGGTTGGGTGTGCTGCTACTGACGATGGCGCCTCAGCAAGCCACAGGAAAACCAGTGCCGCGGTAGCGCCTTCCATCTGGAAGTGTCGGTGGCTCTTACTCTCCTCGGTCTCTCCTCACTGCTTGTCCTTTTCCTGCCCCAAACCCGGCTCGGCGTTTGCCGCTCCGCATCAGGCCTGTTTGCAAGGCGCACCTGCGTCAGCGCCGACGCCGAGCTTGGGGCCCTACCGTTGTTGCGCGGCCCCGCCCCTGCCGTTGTTCGACCGGAGCCTACGTACATCGAGCGAGCTAGCGACCTGGCCAGCCCTCGTGCGACGGGCAGGATGAGCATCCCGGGCTGGAAGAACTTCAGTTTTTTTGACAAGGAGGCGCCGCTGCCGGCAGGGGAGCACGACGTGCCGGGCAACGCCACCTGCTGCGCCTCGGGGGACGGGGAGCTGGTGTTCGGCTGCGCCGATGGCACCGCCGTGGCGCTGGATGCGGCGCTGACCGCCAGCCTGCGCTGGCCGGTGCACAGCGGGCGGGTCGCGGCCGCGGTGGCGCTGCCGGGCACGCGACTGCTGGTGACAGTGGGCGAGGAGGAGGTCGGTGCGGGCGCCGCGACGCTCAAGCTGTGGAACCTCGCCCGCATTAAGCCCTCCACCGGCAACCCCGAGCTCCTGCGAGGCGTCAAGCTCTTCCAAAAGGTACTCGTATCGACCAGACGCCGCGCAGAGGCTGCCGTGTCAGGGGGTGGAACTGTTGCCGGTGCTGGTGGTATTGGTTGCGAGGATGGATCAGTGTGCGCCGGTCATTTTCTCCCCTCTCCCCCATGTGCCCGCCCATAAACCCCCTTTCCATTCTACCTTTCAATCGATCTTGTTGCCTGTCCTGGGCCTCTCCCTCGCCCTCCTCCGGGCGCCCGTGACAGCAGTCTCAGGAGGCGAGTGAGGTGACGCAGCTGGCGGTGCACCACCAGCCAGCAGCGGGCGGGCATGGCGGCGGCATCACCACGGCGGCGGTGGGCCTCGCGGACGGCGGCGTGCAGCTGCTCCGCGGCGACATGTCCCGCGAGCGCGAGCGGCTGCAGCGCGGCCGTGTCAACCTGGGCGCGACTGGCTCCACGCCCGCCGCTGTCGCCGGCCTGGAGCTCTCCAAGCCAGGAGGTTGCCCCCTTACCCCCCATTCGCTCCCCCTGTGCACCGCAGCGCGCCCTCGTCCTCCCCCTCTCTTGCTGGCCCGGCGCACTGACATCACACTGAGGTGGGCCGGTGCGTGGCGCCACAGGGATGGAGGAGCTCGTGGTGTTTGCAGTCACGGAGAAATTGACCGCCTCGGTGAGGGTCGCCGACGTGCTGCAGGTGCCCCCCCTCCCCGCCCCCCTTCTGCTTGGCTCCCCTATTCCGCTGCCTCCTTCCATCGCCCTGCCGATCAGCTCCCCCCTTCAACCCCCAATAATGCCAGGGTCCCGGCCAGCGGGTGGCGGTGACGGCCAGCACGCTGGAGGACGAGGGCGTAGCTTCCAACAACTGCTGCTGCCTCAGCCCGGAGGTGCGCCACCAGACCCCGGGGGGGAAGGGATGTGGGGGAGAGGGTGGGGTGCTCCTGCGTGTGGGGCTCAGCCTGCGGATGAGAGTCGCCAGGCCGCTCACTCACCCCCCCCTCCCCCCCTTGCGGCTCGGCATGCTCCCGGTTGCAGGGCAAGCTGGTGGTGGGCCGCACGCAGGCGGTGTTCTTCTACGAGCTGGATGGCCGCGGCGCCTGCTTTGTGTTCCAGGTGTGGCGCCACCCCCTGACCGCCCCTGCTGGGTCGGCCCACCCTCCCGGACCCCGCCCTCAAAAGCATGGCGCCATAACGGCATTGCTCCTAGTGCCAGCCAGCTCAGACCCCCCCCCCCCCCCCCCCCGGCCCTTGGCCTGCCCCGCCGCGTAGGGCGAGAAGCACCACCTGCGCTGGCTGCGCCACTACCTGGTGGTCGTCTCGGGCCCGAGCGCCGCCGCCAGCTCGGGCCTCGCCGCCGGCATGTCGCCCGCCGCCGGCACGGGCGGCGCGCCACGGCTGCAGCTACACGTGCAGGACCTGAAAAACAAGCTGGGCGCGGCGCGCATTGAAGGTGCCGCCCGTGAAGCACCTGGCCATGGAGTGGGGCATGCTGGTGGCGGTGCTGCACGACGGCAGCGTGCTGCGCTTCAAGGTGCTGCCTCTCTCTGCCCCCTTCCCTCAGCCCCTCCCTAGGGGCTGCCTGCTGGGGAATGTACTGCTGGCATTGTGCTTCATGTCTCCGTCTGCTCAAGCACAGCGGAACCCACCCGCTGCAAACGAGCCAGCTACATGCCCATCAGCCCTCACATTTCACCTCCGCTTCACTAGTGCTGTCATAAGCGCGCTTTCAGACAAAGGGGCAGGCAGCGGCACCCCCCCCCCCCCCCCCCCTCTCCCCCGACAGACTGCCTGCGTGTGCGGCTGCTGGCCACTGACACCCACTGGTGCGTCTGTGTGGCGGCAGGAGCGGGATCTGTCGCAGAAGCTGGGGCTGCTGCTGCGTAAGAACATGTACACGACTGCCCTGCAGCTGGCCGAAGCAGAAGGGGTGAGCTGTCCCCTCCCTCTTCTCTCTGCCCTGCTCTTGATGTGTCAGCAGCTGCCCCCCCTCTCTCCCTCCGCTCCCTCCCGGCCAGTCTCCACCCTCTCCATGAAACCCAATGTGAACTGCTGCAGGCAGAGCCATCCATCCTGGGTGATGTGCAGCGCCGCCACGGCGACCATCTGTACGCGAAGAACGACTACGACGCCGCGATGGCCGCGTACGTCGCGACGCTCGGGCAGCTGGAGCCAAGCTACGTCATCCGCCGCTTCCTGGACGTGCAGCGCATCCACAACCTCACGAACTACCTCGAGGCGCTGCACCACGCGCGCCTGGCCAACGCGGACCACACCACGCTGCTGCTCAACTGCTACACCAAGCTGAAGGACGTGCACAAACTGGACGCCTTCATCCACGAGAACGCTGCCGAGGTGCGGCCGGCGCTTCGATGCCAAACGTGCCGCTACCCGCAACCTCCGGTCAACCTGGGGCTAGCCATGCATGCATGCGCATAATGCAGTCCGTCAGAAGTGCAACGTCTTACGTGTTGAGATTGATTGGATCTTATTCTTGCTGTCAGGGGTTCTTGTTGGTGTTAGGCCCACCCCCCTCTCGTTACATTCATCCGCCTTTGATGTATTTGCTAGTACTAGCCATGCCATGCATAGTCTTGGCCGGTGGCATCTGATGATTGTGTCCCTACCGGGCGCTCAGGAGGGCGAGGCTCCCAAGTTTGACACAGAGACAGCGGTGCGCGTCTGCCGGGCAGCCGGATACTACGAGCACGCGCTGTACGTGGCGCTGCAGGCGGACGAGCACACCTGGTGGGCCCCCAGCTGCCTGGCCCCCGCCCCTTGCTTCCTTGGCAGCGCCCTCGCGTGGGTACCTGTGGGCTCTAGAGCAGTAGCGGCGCTCACCTCCCCCCTCCTCTTCCCTCTGCGCTTGTGTGGCCTGACGGACATGCTGCTGCTGCCAGGTACCTGGACGTGTTGGTGGAGGACTGCGCGCAGTACGAGGAGGCGCTGGCGTACATCGACGGGCTGCCCGGCCTGCAGGCCGCAGAGGCGCTGCAGAAGTACGGCAAGATGCTGGTGAACCACAAGCCGGAGCAGACGACTGCGCTCCTCATGCGGCTCTGTACGCCCGCGCATGACGGCGGCTCCGCAGGTGATGCCGCCGGCTGCCCGGGGTAGGAGTGTGGCTGCCCGTGACGGCAGTGAAGGCGGCGGAAGCGACTGCGGCATGCAGCTGCCTGGCGGGTGAAGATGAACGCGTGCCAAACGGCTTCCGCCTGTGCCCGTCTAACTTCCATTTCTCTGCTTTGAGTATTGACAGGCTTTGCTAGACAGTGCGCCATATCAGTGACGACATTAAACATACCCTTAGTAGTAGTGCCGGGACAGGGTGACATGGTGGGCACAGGGTGACTGGCTGATGATGGGTGGCGTGCTATTAGTGGCCTTATAGCAACATACCTTCCTGCCCCTGGGCGGTGGCAATTCTCATTAGAACGAGACAAATACATGCGTCGTCCCAACAACCCGCAGAACTGAGGGGCCATGGCTCCCCTCGGTACCATCCTCAATCCAATCCCCCCCCCCCCCCCCCCCCGCCTTCCCATCGATGTGTCCGCAGAGCCGGAGAGCGTGGCGTCGTTTGCGCACCTGTACGCGGACCGCCCGCTGGCGCTCATGCTGCTCTGCGAGTTCATCCTCAACTCCAGCACGCCCGCGCACCGGCCGGCCTCGGAGCCGCTGCTGTACCACACCCTGATGGACCTCTACCTGGCCAAGGAGCTCAGGGTGCGCCAGCGCACCCCCAAACGTCCTTCTGCCCCCTGGCGCCCAACCCTGTTCCCGTGCCCCTTGTCCCGTGTCCTGCACCTGTTGACGTGCTTGCATGCCACGTCCGCTACTGACGTGCACGATGCCCCCCCCCCCCCCCCCCCCCCTGCCAAACCACCACCCACCATCACCACCAGGATGCCGCTGGCCCGGTAGAGGCTCAGGGCCAGGAGGCAGCTGCGCCCGATATGCCAGGCAGCAGCGAATCCACGCGGCGCGACAAGGCCCTCGCGCTGCTGAAGAGCGGGTGGCCCACGGGCGAGGAGCCGCGCTACGACTCGGAGCACATGCTCGTCCTCTGCCGCATGCATTCCTTCCAGCCGGGGCTGCTCTTCCTGTACGAGCAGGTGCTGTCCCCTTCCGCCCCCGTACACCCACAAAGTGTCTGGGCGGTACTCTGCGATGCCACAAATGGAGCGCACCTGGGCGACTGGGTGCACCACAAGCGATCTCAATCCCCAGAGTGTACAGTGTAGAATTCGATGCATCCGTTCCTTTGTTTTATTTGTGTGTGGCGCGCACACAGTGTGCTCTACGGTAGCCATTCACGAATGAACCAACAAATGAGCGAATGAACAGAGAAATGGATATCCAAGAGGAAAAGCATCGGTGTGGAGGAAGCTGCTTTGGCGGCGATGTTTGTATCTGCGCGATTGAGTTTCGTCATCTGGCTGGAATGACTGGGAGGGAGAGAGAGAGGGAGACCTTTATTGCGAGTACCATGGCGGCACTTAACAGCGAAGATGGCTCAAGGCACCCCTCACCTTGTACGATACATAGCATAGCCATGTGTTGTGTTTGCCCACTCGCCTCAATGTCTTTGCACTGCTCACCCACGGCGTGCTGTGCTGTGCGATGCCGGCGTTGCAGAAGCGGCTGTACCGCGAGGTGCTGGGGCTGTACATGACAACGCAGGACCACAACGGCCTCATTGACGCCTGCGTGCGGCTGGGCGACGCCTCGGCGGGCGGCGACCCGCAGCTGTGGACGGAGGTGCTCGCATACTTTGCGGAGCGCCCCGGCACGGAGTGCACCAGCCAGCTCAAGGTCCGCTTGACCCCCCCCCCCCCCCCCCTCCTCCCCCGGCCTGTTTCCCCCTTGGTGGCCGGCCTTGCCTGCCAGTTGCTATTCACCGTGTTGCTCCGTCGTCCTCCGCGCCTCTGACACTTGCCGCTCCGCTGGACGCCTCCCGGCCCCCGGCAGGAGGTGCTGGAGCACATCGAGGCGGGCAGCCTGCTGCCGCCGCTGGTGGTGCTGCAGACGCTGGCGAAGAACCCGGAGCTCAAGATGGGCATGGTGAAGGACTACATTGGCCGGCAGCTGGCCACCTCCAACGCCAGCATCCAGACCGACCGCGACAGCATCGCCAAGTACCAAGCGGAAACCGCCAAGATGCGCGCGGAGGTCAAAGAGCTGCAGTCCAAGGTGACCCCCCCCCCCCCCCCCCCGCGGAGCGATGCCTGCCCACTACGCCAAGCGGCCTACCATCGCCGTGAAGGAGCGGCCGCCGCCCGTTCCGCCTCCACCGCGCATGCAGTTGTTCAGTGGGTGTGTTCACGGCTTACAAATGTAGTTAGGGGATGACTATTTTACTACTTGAGAGAAGACGAAAGTGATGAGATTCAGTCCGTAACGAAGCAGGGTTGTGCGTAAGTACATTTGAAAGCTACTTCACCTACTACCATCAACTTATGTTAAGGAACCACGTGACCGTAATGAGGCTCCGTTTCACACTTGTGTGGGGGGGGCGGTTAGCGCACTGAAGTATCAAATTTTCGTGGACTCCAGGGAAAAGAAAGTGACTGTATCAAATTTGCTTTGTGCTTTGTTTGCAGGTTTCCTAGGCGCGGCACCTGTGTGTGGTAGCTTGCGTTGCTTTTCTATGCCATACCTAACTTTAATCGGTGTACTTGAGTGGCTCTCTTACGTTGAGGGGGGGGGGGGGGGGGGGTCTCTTACCTTGGTATGTTTCATGTGACCCCCGAAAAGTCCCGTCAATTCTGATGGTCGCTCAACTCGATGAGGCGGCTCAATTATGCTGAACCCAATGAGGCACAGGTGCCCTCCTTTGACTCTGTCTGCATGTGCCTGATGCATTATCGGCAAAGGGCGGTAAAAAGCGGTGTATTGGCCGCCCCAAATACACAAACGCAGCGGATCGTTTAGCGCCCGGCTCGTGAGCGCTCGTGGGGGTGTGGTGCAGTGTGATTGGTAGGTTGTGCCTGGCCATGTCGGGGCGTGGTGGCGTGCGCTGCTGGGGCTATGCGCATCCTGGCGCGGTCACCCCGCTGACGCATCCCGCCGCCATGCCCCGCCCCGCCCTGCCTGTGCCTGCCCACCAGGCGCGCGTGTACCAGGCCAGCAAGTGCGCGCTGAGCGGCGCGCCGCTGGAGCTGCCCGCCGTGCACTTCCTGTGCGGCCACTCGTTCAGCATGAAGTCGCTGGGCGAGAACGACGCGGAGTGCCCGCTGTGTGCGCCGCAGCACCGCACCGTGCTGGACATCAGGCGCGCTCGCCCGCCCCACCCACCCGGCTGGCCCTCACTTGACAGCAGGGAAGGGGCAGACTTGGCCGCCTCCCTCTGCATGGCCCCAACGCCTGCGTGGACTGCGGCTGAGTCTGGGCTTTTGCGCGACTATGGTGGGCCGCGCTGCAGGCGGAGCATGCGCGCCGGCGCCAGCGAGCAGGACAAGTTCTTCACGCAGCTTAAAAACTCGGCGGACGGCTTTTCCGTCGTGGCGGAGTTCTTCGGGCGCGGGATCCTGAACGCCGTGTCGCACCGGGCCATGCACTGATGGCCGGTGCTGCGGCCCCGCGCGTGACGGCCAGCCAACCCGGCCTCCTGCGCCAAGGCAACTGTCTCGTCGGTCAGACCACGCAAGCGCTATACAGACTGGGAAGGTCTCCAGGATTTCACTGGGCTCGCTGCAAGGCGGCGATGGCTGTGCAGAGGGGCTGACATGCGCATGTGGAAATGTGATACGGGGCCTACTACCAGAGGGTCGCCTCCATTTTGTCACCGCCATATACATGGATAAGTCATCGCGTGATACAGCCACATTCATCTTGAATGCGCGTCAACTTGCCGCCATGATGCACGCGCTCGCCAATGCACAGGAAAGTTGATGAGACATAATGTGCTGCGGATTTGTATTGTTGCTGCCACACACCTGAAACGCTCCACTGATGCTGACCTGCTTCTTCACTGCGCTGGGCGGTACGCCGTTCGATGCATGCACACATATCTGCTGCAGCTCTTGCCACCTCAGGTTCAATGAGGCGATCACAACTGCAGAGCAGGGCGGTCTGCCCAACACGGCACTACCCTGCTGGGTACCGCCACCGGTTGGCTGCTCCGATAATAGTCCAATGATGCCGCAGAGACATGGATACCGCTGAACAGACTACATCATATGTATGTACTGCAGCAGCACAGCCGCGCCAGGGATCTTATTGGCAGCCGGCCGTTATTGTAAGGCATGATCAAGTTCTCGACCAGTCCCCCGCGATGAAAACGCACATCAGCAGAACATCGCCACACGGCTACTGCGTCGAGGTAACTGGCGATTAGGAGGTTATTGCGGCCTGTGCGCGCGGTGCTGCCTCGCGGTATATAGTGACACCGACGTTTATGCAGGCCGGAAATTGAGTCAAGCTACGGTAGTAGCAGGCAAATATGTATTTGCGCGGCTTGTGACGACGTGTCGATTCTACAGAGTAGCCGGTAGAGAACGACCCACACCTAAAGCAAGTGTAATACCTGCCACATCCGTATTATTATCGCCTTATGTTCAGCGTCAGCTTATTCGGCTCGGCACTCATCAGCAGGTCGCCAGTAGTCATCAGTGCATGCATGTAATAAGGTAGCTATATATTATTTATCAACATGTACTCATACTAGGAGTAGCACTTGGTGATATGCGACAAATACTCGCCGCAACGGGTTGACTATATATTGCCCATGCTGAAAGTTCCCGCTCCGCGAAGCTGCAGCGGTAGCTTTGTTTAACTGCTGGACTTACGTTTCTGCTGGCCTTGTAGTGCCGCTGACGCAACAACAGTAAGTAGCTGCCTCGTTATCTCAGAATAAAGCCAAAACGCGAGCAAACTTGTACTGTACCGCGAGGTCCAAGTTTTGCTGCTGTTTTTCGAGTAAAAAGAATATTTATAAACGGCCCCACTGATTGCACATGATGTTGCTTCGCCTTGCTGTCTCCGGTACTACATACGGGTACCCGCCGCAATGTTATCTCGGCCGTAGCCACTGCTTGATAACCGCGTGCGGCTACGCCACGGCTGGACGCGCGCGGGGTTGCCCGCCGCCGCTCACGCAGTAGCCGTGGCGCCGTCAATTGTAGCGTAATACTACCACTGATAGCAGCCATGTCGCAAACAACAATCTGCCGGTACCGCGCCCCGACATGGTAGTCAGATTGTAGCGAGATGCCCAGATTGTAGCCTACCGTCGTATATCAAGGACGTTGCACGCTACGTACCAGTATCCGCCGCCAAACGATGAGTCGCGAGGGGTGAGGGCCACTCGCACATCAGCATATCGGCGGCTTGAAAATAATGTAACTGCCCGCCACAGAATGCGCACCCGATTTCGCTTCGGCTTGCCCGGTACATGTACACCTGCCCACAAAATTCTTGCCCCACTTGTCAAGCAACAATTGTAGATTGGCCCATTATGAGCCCTCACCTTCGTTTCCGGCCGCGCCCTTCCATGTGTCATACGTGACCACGACATCATGCGTGGGGGGAGCCCTAAGTGGCGTTTGTTGTGCTCTCGTTGTAAAAGTCATACGTGTGCGTATCATTGTTCAGGGTTGGTAATGAATTTGATAACCCAATGTCACGAAGGCACGAGTTTTTATATCGCACGTATATGGGTTCTATCTGTACAGATGCACGCCAAGAGTTAGCTCTACCATCGTAGAGCACATTCACAAAGGCGCGCTCTCCCCTCTGTCGGCATGCAAGCAAGTGAGCAGTTCCCGCGAAACGGCCAATACGGCGATTAAGACTTGCTCCACAACAAGCAGCCCACCTACAGCTGCTGTCCGCATTCAATGCGCCTTGGTAGAGCCGGGCTTCAGCCCATAATGCGCAGGGGTGCAACCCCCGAGTCAGCGGGTGGGTCCATATGGTCACCTGCTAGGGCATTGTCCAGGGTATGTGGTAGGGCTGGCCATCAATACGCTCCCATATTCTGCTATTGGGCTGCGCCTAGCGGGCCCCGGGGAAAGCGGGGAAAATCCGCCCGCGCCGGGCGAATACAGCGCCTTTTTATCGGGATGCGGGTCGCGCGGTAAGCCCCTGTACTAGGGTTTGTAGGAGAACCGAAAAATATACGCATGAAGGCGTATGGCAAGTGAAGCGGCAGCGTGCCGTTGTAAAAACCGCTGACGACACAATCTACAAGACGCGATCGTGCCAGCGCAAAGATCCCAGTACTTGAGTCAAGTATGCGAAACCCTAAATTTATCCTTCTTACTACAACGAGATTTAGCTCATTGTGCCCGTAATAGGGCTAAAAAAACAGAGCCAGCAAAATCCGAGCATCGTGACACCGTTTTTTTAATGCTCGCGTTTTGGCCCTCAGTCTCCCCTCGTTACCTTGCGTCAACACTCAAAACATATATAGATCATCGGGCGGAGGCTGTTACATCCAACCATGCTGCATGCTATGCGACGCAGTGCCGTCATGTACCTCGTCTGTTGCAAAGCTTCGATCGCATGTTTTGTGCGCGCTTTCATACTTCGTCGTCAAGCAGTGGTCAAGCTCCCGAAGAAATGAAAGCGCGAGGCCGCGACCGCTCCGAAACCGTGCTCCGAAACCACCGCTGCACATTCCGCGCATGTAAATGATAATTTCCGAATTTTTCACCATCATCGCAATGACCGTATACGACCGTCGGCATCATATCTGAACGAGGAACCCCGCCATCAAATGCCGTTGGCTCTTGCATCAAGAATACGTCCTCGTATCCGTTGTTGTACTATCGCTATAAATGTTATGCTTGTCGACGCCCAGCGTCCGGGTGATCTACAAAGAGCAATGTACTACTGCCGGTGCTTCAAAGACCTATGATAAACACATTTACATCCCTACATACCATGTTCGGTCACTTGTATTTGATGAACCCTGGCGACGTGCACATCGAGTCGCGTCGCACGGCGCTGAGTTGATTCGCTCGCAGGGCGCAACGCGACGCAAACTAGCTCTCAGCCAATGCATTATATGTCCGACCACCCGCGCCGAACTCGTAAGTAGTTGCGATAGTGACTATTGCTAAGGGGCTATGCGAGGCCGACAGTTTTAGCCTTATGGGGCGTACGTGGCCCGGGGCAGGCGGGCCGGGGTCGGCCGAGGAATATTTACTACAGATGGACATTGTTGTCAAATCTCCTCACATGCCGGCAGTGCATATAGCGAAAGTGTGAATGTTTGTGAAATATATATATATATATGTGTGTGTGTGTGTGTGTGGGTGAATGTAAGTATATGCGGCTGCTGGATGCCAATGCATGGCGCCACAACTACCACTACTACCTCTAGGCACGGCAGGTGACATGTTTGGCGGTGGCCTGCGGGCCAAGGCCACACTGGTTTAATGCAGATATGAAGGATGAGGCAACAGAAGCTCAATACCAAGAAATATTGCAAACACAATTAAATAGCGAAATAAGATGGCTCAATGTTACCGGTGGATTGGAGTTACTCGCCTCTTTGTAATTCACACCAGTCTACCGCCAATAGTTGCTACAGATACTACTGTACCACTGCTCAGCATCCGCCGCCAGCACGCGGTGCTGCGCAATACTGATGATGGATGTGCTGAGCTGTTGATTTGCTGAGCTGCCTGCTAGCACACCGCCGGAAGTATCGACGACTCTACTACAGGCGTTAAAATTAATAAACGAGTTTTTAACAACAGAACTCCAATAAATTGGTGCCACCCGAGGCGGTACAGCGCCCCGCGGCGGTACCGGGTAAGGATTATATACAACAAAACAAATAAAGCGTAATTATCACTTTCGGGCTGCAGCCTGAGCGTTTAAGCGACGCTCTTAGGACACGCGCAGGGCCTTGCGCGCAGGTTGGATTCGCCGTCGGCACATTTCCTCGTTGTGAGGCGGGCCCGCCGCGCGCGAACCACGGTGCGCGGACTTGGCGGGCGCGGGCGCGACGAAGTACCGCGCACACAGTTTGCTGCCACACTATGACCTTATATACTGCGCGTATACTGCGATTTTTCCGCATTTTCTGGCTAACCGGCAATTTCCGGTTTCCCGGGGCGCGCTTGCGGGCGGGTATCGCTGATTTTTGACGCGCATACGACAAGCGCGGCCATGGGCTCGCGACGCAAGATAGCCGTACCATGACCCCGCATGTTTTTAAAGTAGGGCATAGAAATACCCTAGATAATCCTAGATGTAACGCATTTGCATCTGACAAGATGTAGCATTTCGCATTTTCGCCAATGCTAGATATAAATGCGTAGTATATGTCCACCATACGCCATCGCATTAATTACGCGACTACGAGGGGCGGATAGCTCGAGGGAAGATGAGGATATATGCCCACATGGCGGGAATCACTTTGGCGATATGTGGCGTGCAAGCAACCTGATGCGGGCAGATAAAGACTCACCCTTTCGTTACTTTTAACGCATGTAGTGGGATGGAAAAAAATACGCACATTTGGTATTACTGCCAATTTTATAGGCAAGTGTTTTTGGTTTACAACCTTAATTTGGGGGTGTATTTGTTCGCTGTATATCTGTCCTCCAGCGCGCTCAAAACCTTTTCTAGTCACCTAGGCATTGAGGCGCACGGTTGTTTGCCTTTTTATTGATATATTGCCCCATTTGCGATGGAGTAGTTCTCAAAGCTGTGGGAGCTTTTGAAAGTCATTCCTTGTAGCTGGTCCTCCACATGTTTTCGATAGAGTTCAAATATGGGGAGCACGGAGGTGCGCGCACTACTGTGATGTGCGGGAATTGTTGCCATATTGTCTACTTTGTTATCTTTGCCCTATGCAGAGAGGCGCCGTCTTCATAGAACGTGAACGTCTACCCGCCAAAGAGCCGCACACCTTCAAAAACGAACAGATTTCAATTACCTTGCGGTATTCTTTCGCACCCGTACCTTTTGTCTTGTATTCCTTGCGCCCCTGTGGTTCCCGTGACTGCATACAAACTAGACACGCCATTTGATGCCAACGCGTTGTACCTATATGTTTGGGGTGGATGCTTGAGTACCTCTTGCTTCACTGGTTTGACGCGGCGTTGCCACCTCAGTCTCCCCGGGAGGTTTTGCTGCCGAAATAACTTAGAATCTGTGAAAATCCAGTTTTGTATATGTCTGACTTTTTGTTCCCTTTACCCATACCACTCGTTGCTGCTCGTGACTCTCAGTGAGTCGTTGCCTCTTATCTATTGGCTTGAATTGGCACCCCTTCGGCCGCCCTCGCTTAAGAGCGCGGCAAACAATGCTAGCGCTGACCGTCTTTGCCGCATGGCCACGCGCACTCAGTCGGCAAGCAATAGTGGCGGCCCCTATGGCCTCCTTTCCCTCGGCCATTCGCCTCGCTACGGAAGTAGCCGTGTTGCCAAGGACGCGCAGCCTCCCTTGCCGCGCACGGTTACAGAAGCATTCTCCCGTTTCAGTGCGCCGAGCCCACCGGCGGACGAATTTCTCGCTGGGGCCCATCGGCCCCCTCGTTGTTTCAGCAACGTTTCCGCCATGCTTCCGCAGCTTGATTGGCGCGGTCCCTATCCTTAAGCAACGTCCTTGTTGCCATGATCGTGCGAGTTGCGTCGACAATCCTAGACGAGCGTGTCAACTGGGTTTTTTGCTGAGCGGTAGGGGGTGGGAGAGAGAAAAGAGCCGGGTCGTGACGCTGCGGGAGCGTTAGGATCTAGGAAGTTCGATGGGCGTGCATATGCATCGGAATTTCCGAGGCTGTCGGCAGGAAATACGGTGTGTTTTGAGGTATACATATCTTCATGGATCAGTATATATTACGTCATACACTCATCAGCCCCAGCACGGATGCATTGTTTATAAATATACACTGCATAGTATAAGTGTATTACCATGGAATTATAGGATTTCGGGCGCGCCACTTATAATGCACAATAGAAATGCTGACATTAAGCGAAAATCTATGGTATTTCGATCGGCTCCAAAACCCGCACTAGAGTGAATCAATAAGTAACTATGCGGCTACTAGCGGGCGATTACGCAAGACGTGAACATACCAAATACATCCTTGTAACATGATGCATGTCATGCAAATGGCGCGCACCCAAATTTAAAAGTTAGCCAAATTAAATGTGTAACATCCCAACCCACTACATGCATGAAAAGTAACAATGAACGGAGTAATAACATCCGAACTTAAATCGGTGCACCACGCGGTACAACGAGCCGTTAGGTACCGGGTATATATAACAAAACAAAGAGTGGGTGTCACTTTGATTCGGGCTGCGGCCTGAGCGTTTAAGCGACGCTCTTTGTACGCGTGCATCACGTACGGTTGTGCGCAGGTTCGATTCGCCGGCGGCACATTTCCTCGTAGTGAGGCGGGCCAGCCGCCCAGCCGCGCGCGAACCACGGTGCACGGATGTAGCGCGGACTTAGCGGGCGCGGGTGCGACTGAGTACCGCGCACACAGTTTACAGCCACACCATGACCTTGTGTACCTCGTGCATATCCTGCGATTTTTGCGCATTTTATTGCTAACCGGCAATTTCCGTTTCTGCCGGGGCGCTCTAGCGGGCGGGTATCGCTGATTTTTGACGCGCATACGCCAAGCGCGGCCATGTGATGGGCTCATCGCGACGCAAGCAAGATAGTCGTAACATGACCCCGCATGTTTTTAGTGTAGGGCATAGAAGTACCCTAGATAACCCTAGATGTACACCGCATACGTGCGATGTAACGCGTTTGCATCTATCTAGCTGTAGCACTTCACGATACCAATCCTTAGATGTATAAATGCGTATATGTCCACCATACGCCTTCGCATTAACAGTGCGACTATAAGGGGCGGCTAGGTAGAGGGAAGATGATGAGGATATTTGCCCACAGCAGGGCGGCAATCAGTTTGGCGACATGTTGCGTGCAACCCGTGCACGGATTCAGACCCACCCATTCATTGCTTTTGACGCCTGTAGTACCCCGCTGGTGTGAGCACTTACTCGCTACGTGCTCAGCACGGCGCCCACACATCGCGACGTTCCAGCACCGCCCGACTTGCGGCGGCGCTATTGCTACCCATAACACTGGCGCCTTGTCGCGAAATTTAACCGCCCCGCAGGCCACCAGAAGCCAGTCTAACAGTCCCATCTGCTCGTTTGTCGTGACGACAGCCGCGACCTACCTTGCCCCATAAAGGACCAAGTATGGCCGGGACGACGGCTGCCCAACTGCGTATCCAGCGAGATATGAAGGAGCTCGAGGAGGAGACGCGAGGCGGATCCATGCCATTTGTCGTGGCAGGGCCGCGTGCAGACAACTTATTTGATTGGTCCGCGACGTTCCTGGCTTCTGAAGGACCATGGACCGGCATGCCAATTCACGTCCACCTGACTTTTTCATCGGAATACCCGAATGTGCCACCGCATGTTGAAATGGTAACTCGCGGCTTTCGACACCCCAATGTATTTGACGACTACATTTGCCTGGATATGTTAAAACGTGGCGATTTCGCTGCGCCCTATCAAGGCTGGAGCTCTGCATACACCGTGTCCTCGGTCCTGCTGCAGCTCTACGGCTTTCTTGTAGCCGATGAAACGATTGACCAACTTTACGGCGGTTCGGTATCCCGCGATGTTGCGTCTACCACTAAAAGGCACGCTGCCAGTGACATCACGGCCGCCTCGTGCATTGCCGACATACAGCGCTGCTCATGTGATGTCAAAGAAGTCCCGCGCTGTCATCCTGTGACTGTCAGTACCATCCCTAACGCCGCCGCAAACATCGCTACAATCCCTTCTGGGAATAGCGCGTCTCTAGACGGCTTTCCACTCAACTTGGTGGATTCGATCATCGAAAAGGTGGACGATTTCAAGAGCTTGAAGTCACTCCACGACGCCGTCGGTGACAACACCCCGATTGGTGCCATTGCCGCCAAGCACTCCAACGCTCTCAATCTGTTCTGTTTCAACAGCAAAAATCGTTTCGACGACGGCGTCACTGTGTTGGGCTACGGCATCGCGGTGTCCTACTACCGCGATCGCGACAGCTCTCTCAGGGATGCCGCCATTGTTGGGTATGACTACATCAGCGCAAATGCCGTGAGATCAGGGGTGAAGGCATCTGCCTGGAATCACCCTTTCACTCATTTTCTGCCTCTGTAGCTGAATCCGATTCACGGGAAGCGGGCGCTGGAGGCTCTGCCGGCCGCCGTGGCGGCTTTTGGGTGCGACATGATCACTGTGTTCACCAAGATCATGAAGTGCATGATTGTCGACCTCTGCGACGAGGATGCCCCGAGTTACGACAGACGCACCATGTGCGACTCCGCTGTCCAGGCCTTCTATCACATGCACCACATGCTGCTTGCGGTGGCACTCCGTGATCACACCGTAGTCCAGGGAGCGGTCCGTGACGTGCTGGCGTTCGTCAACGGCCAGACGTCCAAGGACAAGTGTCCGGATCTGGGTGTTCTTTTGGTCAAGCTCTTGCTGGTTCCTGCGGACACAGTGCCATGGTCCGTATTTGCCAGGGTGTTTTTCCGGGAGCTCCTTGCGCGCCAGGTGCGCTGGATCAGAGGCGGGGCCATCTTCCTGCAACCCGAATGGGACGGAGGGGACGATCATATGCGTATCGACATGCACTTTGAGGGTGCAAAGATGAGCCTTGGAATCATTACTCTGCAGTCCCGTATTGCCAACAGCTCCTCGCGTCCCAAGAAAATGGAGAGCGCCACGGCTGAGTTGAGCGCCATTAAGGCCACCATGGACGACCGGAACGGTATGCCTTCACAAGCAACCACAGACCATTTCTGGGCATCCTTCGAAAAGATCAAACAGGGTGAACGCTTCAGCGACTACCTCAATATCTTTGGCGTGTGTCCTCGCCCAAACCCAACGCATCACGCCACACTGGCGCGTTGGCTCCGCCAGGCGGTCGTGGACTCGCAGACGGCAGGTTACCACAGACCCGGAAGAAATGGCTGGCCGACTTTCGTCACCCAATATGCCAACTTTGGGGACTCTGAAATGGAGGTCTTCAAGGGCTACGACTGACTTCATGGGGTAGCATATGCATCAATAGCAACATGCATGCATAGCGCCTAAATAAAGCTGTACCGGGTTGCTGATACGCTGATAAGCACTTGATATCGACAAACTTCTGCTCATAGCTTGCAAAAATGCCGTACGTAGTACCGTCGATACATCTGGCAATGTCGGTCCTCAATGTTGAGACGCGGGAAGCTTCACGTGCCTCCCTACAGGGAGTGGGGGGACCTGCATCAATGGGCGTTTCCTGTATCCTGTAAAGCCGCCTCCTCTTTTGCCATCTGCCCGGATGCCGATTCCGCCAATATCACCACGCAGTCTGTTATGCGGCGCGGCGGCGGCATTAGGGGCATCCAAAAGATCGGGCGCCATGCACCCACCGTTCAAACCAGCAGCAGCAGCGCTGTCATTGGTAGAGACACGGATATGAACGTTTTATCTTGTCTGCTGTTCAATTTGATCCAGATCAGTTGTCGCATCACATCATCCTGATGATCACCGCCATGAGGATCCGGCTCCGGCCACTAGTGCACACTGATGATACCCGTTGCTGCCGACCTGCTTGGGGAAGCCAACCCCACAAGACAGTATGATGAGCCCGTGGGATACTAATATAGTATTGCGCTAGGTTGCGCCACGGTAGCGAGTACCGTACATATGGTACCGTGAGATTTCCTGATGCTGTGTACGGCGTCGCGCTGAAAACCATGCACGTGCTTTTTGTGGACTGCTGTACTGTACCACGAGTCAAACCGTTCACCTTGCATCAGCATGTGCACGTTGCAGGTGGTGGTGGTCATACGGAATGCGGGATGGATATGCTGCGGTGTTTATTCCTTAATTGTGAGATTGCTTTTTAGAATATATAGCGCCAGCTTGGCAGTACTCGGCAGCTTGGAGCTCCAGAGCTGTACAAGCAGGACCGCAGATACGCCAGCCTAGCAGCGCCATGGCCGTCGCTGCCGTTTTATTGAGAGTCAGCCACGCATGTGTGCGGTGCCACGTAATTTGTTTGTGCAACGTAATTGCTGTAAGCGGTGGAGCCCTCCTGGCACGCCGCCTGTCCGCTCCCTAGCATGGTTGGGTGGACTGACTGCGCCGGCCGCCTGACCCTCGTTGAGGTAGCACCTGAGCCCGCAGAGGATGCAAGGCAAATAACGAGTGTCAGCCGGGTGGGGCTCGTCACATGCAAATCCATCGACTGTCCCTGCCTTGATAATTAGCTCGCGCTTGGCTGCTTCGCATCCAGGGGTTAAGGCGACAGCAGCACAAGGGCGGTGCAGACCTCGGTGTCTCCGGTGGAGGTGGTACCAGCGGTCAGGGGCGGCGTGCCGGAGAGGTCCGTGACTGTTTGGCTGACAGCAGTGTCCGCGGTGCAGCGCACATCTGCACGCACGTCACTCGCTCATCAGTCGTGCATACTGTGCAGCACCTGGTTTCAAACTGGTGTATCCGCCCACAATGAGTGAATGGACCCATGGACAGGATACGAGACGTCCAACGCAAGACCTCGCAAACGGGCGATGCGGTTGCCGGCGTAGGCACGTAGACGCAGACGCGGACGCGGCCGCAGACACAGACACACACGTGCGCGCGCACACACCTGGTGTACACTGCGTCGACCGCCGCCATCGAATGTCGCCAAGGCTGTCGCACACCTGGCCAGCACCATCAAACAGCAATTTGCGACCGTGCACTTGCTAGGCAGCGCAGCACACACACCCGCACCAACAGCAACGCGCCGTAAGAAGCGTGGGAAAGGGTACTCTGGAACGATGGCAAGGCATATATGCCCAAGCTTCATGCAAATCACGATCACCAAGAGAGGACACTTCAACAATGACAAGTGAAGGAGAGAGCACAGGCGGGTATAATATCTTACTATGTCACCATGTCCTTTCAACTATATAAATACCAGGCGTTAAGTCACCCCTGATAAATATGATTGCACGCGGTCTCGTCGCCATTACCGGGATGCAGCAATGTACCCAATAACAGAGATCCTTCAGAAATGTTGTCAGAACCCCTCTCCCTCGCTCTCCATATCTGTGCTATACGGCTTTGATCAACAAAATGTATGCTTATTTCAGGAGCACTGCTTTGGGTCTGGGCGCACTCTAAAACATTTAGCATGGTATTACAGTAGACAATGTACTGTTAGGAAGCGGAGTGGAGTGGATTTAATTCAATTAGCAGAGAAAGGGGGAGGGGGGGGGGGGGGGGCATCCACCTGATGTGCAATACGCATGTCTATCGTGTGCGGCATTGTCATCTGGGAGGCGTGCTGATTGTCGTCTGCAAATCCGCAACATTACCTTAGTCTCCACGAGGCAGACACAGAAAACTGTGCGAGGGGTACAAGGTAGAAGGGAGGGAGGGGGGCATTCTAGCGGGGCAATGCTTTGCAGCTTGGGTCGACAGGATCAAGTGCTCCGACACGCCTGGCCAAGGAAAATAACACGCCACCACAATGATGCGATCTCGATGAAAGAAACCCGATAGCAAGAAGCAAGGCGGCAGGTAGGTACCTACCTAACGAGTCGCGGAGCGGCGGCCGGCTGAGGCATGGAGACGGCTGACGGGGCGACTTGCTGCGGGCGCCAGCAGTTTCGTTCTCGTTGTTATTGGGACGAGCGACGTCGGTGAGCATCGTCGTTATGTCCACTTCGCCCCACGGATCCGCAAGCTCGCTTGGCGCCGCTGCCCGCTGAGACGACTTGAACCCTGGCGTGTCAAACTGCAGCGACGGGATAACGGAGTCTCGTGGTCAATACCGCAGCTGAGTAGTAGCCAATAAAGCAATCGCCGAGCTGCTAGGGATGCCGAGCGAGGCTCATCGCACAGAGACCGCACCGCACCTGCGAGCCCAGCAGCTCATCGTCGCCGCCGTCGCCACTGCCCTGACTGTCGGAGACGACGTCTCCGCCGCCACTAAGCTCCTCGATGGGATCATTGTCGCCCTGCGACTGCGACTTCGCGAGCGTCGCACGCCGGTACCTCTCCAGGAAAGCCGGCCGGGCGCGGCGATTCGCAGGTGGGGTTTCCGCCGCCGCTACCTCGACGCTCTCGAGCCGAGGTTGCAGCGAGGGTGACGACGCAACCCCCAAGCATTCGTTATTGCTCCGCTCTCCGGCATCATATATCTCCTGTCCATTGCAATCCATCGCATCTTCAGCGACAAGCGTCGGCTGCTCGGCAACGGCCCCGCCCTCCGCGATACTGTCGTCTGTGCTGGTCCGAGGCGCTTCCCGCGGCGCAGTCCTCACAGCCTCGTCGCCTCCACCGGCTAGCGGCGAGTCCGACTCTGCGTCAATTCGCTTGGCCCGCGCTACTGTTGCCGGCTCAGAACCGGAACGACCGCGCTTGCGGGTGGTTGTCGTGGCCTGAGCGCACTGGATGCTGGGCGAGGAGCCGCTGAGAGGCTGCCCTGGCGTCGTCAGCTGCTGGCTCGCGGGTGTGCCCCACGCAGCGGGAAACAGCCCCGCGCCCGATGGAAGCAGACCCAGCGGGCGTTCGTCAAGCCTTCTCCCGACGGCAACTCGCACATCGGGCGTCCCCACTGGCTGTTCCTTCACAAGCGCTGAGGGAATGGGATGCGGGCGCAGCTCTGGCGGCGATGCAGGCGCGGGCGGCGGCTCCGGCTCCGGCTGGGGCACGCGCGCCCTGCCGGCGTCATCTTGCGAGGGCTGCGACGCCTTCCGTGCCGCCTCTACGCCCGACTGATGGCTGGCCACGGTGGAAGGGGAGGTGGATGGTGCCGCGTCGCCGCGCAACGCTGCGCGGGCAGTGAGCGGGCTCGTCGAGCCGGCGGTGCCGCCAGGGGGCGGCGTCGCCTGCGAGGCTTCGCCAGGCAGGCTGCCCCGCCGGCCCTGCGACCCGGTGCCCTCGCCCATCGGCGCCACCGACCCGCTCAGATGGTCGACGTCTGCGGCACCCCTTTCGGAGTTCATGCCCTCAGTTGCCGTCGTGCTAGGTTGCGACCCCTCGCCGCAGAGCTCCGCTACAACCTGTGTGATCAACGCGGACGGTTCTTGAGGAGGTCAAAAACAGCAATGACAGGGGGCGGAAAGCCTGGCAGCTGACTGAAAATTTGCAACCAGGCCAGAGCTACAGCTTGCGGTATAATCTTGAAGGGCCAGACATCCGCGTCACATGCAAGCACTCTGGCAGATTACAGCCACGGAGATGTACTCTGATTCATGGGGATCCGGCCCTTTGTATGCCCGGTCCCATTCGCACACGCCTCTCCGCCCTTCCCAAGAGGAGCACTTCTCCACATATATACATATATAAATATGTATATACCAACTAGACAGCGACCAGGGCTTGTTTCTCCACACACATATATATATATATATATATACCAACTAGACAGCAACCAGGGCTTGTTGAGGGCACTGATCGCGACTTTTCCCTGTTGATATTCAACCGGATTGGGTACCTCATCCCACATTTCCAAAGCTAGATTGTGCCGACGCGATACAAGCTCATCTCGCACCTGGCCATTGACACACTGCTCACACCATAGTGGGTACCTGGTCAGTACATCTAAGGACGGCACGGAAGCCACCACTATACGACATGGTTCTGCTTTGCCTCAGCATGCTATCCACGCAGCAGCACCCCGCTGATACCTTGGGTGGGGTTACACAATGCCGGACGGGACGTCGGCAGGCGGCCGGGGGGGGGGGGCGGGGGGGCGGGGAAGCTGCGGATCCCCGCCTGCATGGACTAGGCACTTTCGAGCCCCTGAACATGGGGCGGGCCGCTCTCACCTGCGCTATGGGCCGCAGCCCCTGGGTGGTCCCCTCCTCCAGTATGCACCGAATGTGGCGAGTCAGGGCCTGCTCTACCTCCGCCAGCACGCGCTTCCCTGTCACCTGCATCCGCCCAGGCGGCCCGGAGCATGCAACATGGCGCAGTATTCACCGCAAAGTTCTTGCTACCGTTGTCTTGTGTGAGCCCGACATTGTGAAAGGGGAGGGGGCGTTGGCCCTGCGCAGAGGCACCGGCATGCGAGTGTGAACTCACAAGGGCTGCACAGTGCCCCTCCCTCTCCAGCTCATCCGCCACGCTCATGTTGACCTCTGCGTACTTTGCCAGCGCCGCCTCCGCCTCAAGCAGCGAAGCCGTGGTGCCCACCAGACGCTGCAGCACACCGCTGCGGCGAGCAGCGTTCTCTGCTGCTGCTGCTGCTGCCTGCATTCAGCGACCGCCACTCTATGTCAGTGTGGCCCCGCTCCCAGCTGCCCTGCTCGCAACAATACATGCGCCGCTCCTCTGTCGGCATATTGCACACCAATATGCACCCTGGACTGGGACGTGGAATGCCGCACCGACAGGACAAGCCCGCAGGCTACCGCGTCCGCGTCCGCCACCGTCTCCCTGCCTCCCTCCATGGGTGCTGCGGCCCGTGCCAGGTCGGCATACTCCGCCAGCAGGCGGTCCACCTCGCATGCAGTGGCGCCCACATCGTGGAAGAGCTTGGCCTGGGGATGCTCGGGCAGAATAGCGGGGAAAGGGTGGGGGGTGGGGGGGGGGGGGGGGAGGCAGGTCCAGCAGCGGTGGGTGTGACTGGTGTGCCAGGGTATGAGGCGCATCCCGGCCCGGCAGACAGGGGAAGGGGGCCAGGGGCGGGGGGAGGCAAGCAAGCTGGGGCTAGGGCGCACCTCATTCCGGTTGCGCACCTGCCGGCGCACAAACTCTAGAGGCAGCTGCAGCACCGCCTCCGCCTGTAGGTATGACTGCTCCGCCCCTGCGCCAAGGCACGCAAGGCAGCAAGCACCTCGGAGAAAGGCCACCGGTTCCAGTCCCTCCCCCCCCCCCCCAAGTACATCCGCCGCGCCTTCATCTTATCCTCGAGTCGCGGTCAGCCATCCAATTTCCGGAGCCCCGGCATCGATGCCGGCCCAAGGACAGCAGGGCGCTTGCCTGGCGTGTTGTCCGGCTCCATGCTTGTGAAGCCCCGGCTGAGTCGGCGCGCATAGGCTGCCGCTGGAAAGCTGGCGATTGGGGAGAGGCTGTCCCGTTGACCGGGCCGGAGCCAGGCGTCACGAGAGCACCGGAGTGCCCACTACCCGTACATAGTAGCGACTGCTAAATACTGTTCCACTGGTAGTCGCATGCGGGCGCTCTAGCTGACAAGAACGCAGTATCCCGCAGGATATCTTAGGCGGTCCTTGACGAAGGAAGGTCGCCCAACTCTACTACCTCGTGTAACCAAACCCATCATCACTTGATGGTCCGACTGCGAGCACACACCCATATGGCCAAATTATACTATTGTTGGCGACCAACTAAAATACATTGACATTGAATATATCGAACACATTGAATATTTGCTACAGGTACTTAGCGACTACTTCTAGGCCATCTTATACACTACGCTTCAAAATTAATGGTAAGCAAACGGTACTCCGGGGGTAGTTGGCGAGTATTTTGCGATTCCGAAACCATTCCGAAAACCCCGCGAACCTGGGACGCGCGATGACCTGCCGGTGTTTACCTAACCCGAAATGTCCGAAAACAATTGCTCAAATCGTAGAATTTAGGTGGAAATATATGACATCTATGACGGATTTGGACTCAGGGGGTTTTTTTAGGTGCTCTTACGGCGCGCGCCTGCGGCGCGCGCCGTAAGAGTTGGATACATGCTTTGCCCCACCGTGTAGAGGCAGTCGTGCACTACCACATGCATCGGTCGCCAAAATTTTCGCGGTCTCGTTACACAAAAAATGGCCGCCTACGCGAGTACGTGCATCGCGACACGTGTAACAATTAGGTAACGCGTATGTACGCGCGCATTACTAGCGGCAAGAAGACGCGATGCGGGATCGCTCGCGGTGCCATCTGAGCACATGGATGGGCAGTCGATTGCTACAGAGCCATGCCAAAGACCCGCCACACTTTGGCGCCTAGGAATATTTTTCTGATTATTTGTGCTAATGTAAACTCAAGACTCGCGAAATTCGTGTGTGGTTTTTACATCTACGTACATCTCAATGTACAAGGCCCAATCAATTCAATGTAAAATATGGGGCTTGTAGCCAACACTCCTACCCAAAACACTCCCCTATTATATGTGGCGCATCGAGCTTCGATTGCACATGAGCACGAACCCTACTCCGACTAGGGTTTGCCATTTATTTTGACGCGTAGTGTACACCCTTTTTGTACAATCTTGTAGGCTTGTAGCATCCTGCCCCACTGGTGTGAATTACAAAAAGGGCAGTAACAAATCTAGCTACTGCTACAAGCAGTACTAAAACATCAACACAGCAAGCCACTAAATAAAGGCGCCCCGCATCCCGCATGAGGCGGGATGGATGAGTGATGCGCGCATGGTTCAGTCCGGGCCATTCAGTGCGTGCACGTGTATGCGAGGGTGATCCCCGGACGTGCTGTGCAGCTTCGGCAACGGGATGGCGGACGAATCTGCGCCGTCTGATGAGGCGAGCACGCTCTCGAGCCGCTACCAAGCTCAAGACCCCGAGGAAATCTCTTGCGAGTAAGGCCTCCTAGTGAGCCCGGGTGGTGCACCGAGTGCCCGCGATGAGAGGGCATCCCGATCCACGGCCAAGCATGCGACACCACGCACAGTGCGGCGCACCCCCTTGCGCTCACATGCTCGCCCACTGTGCCGAAGACCATGCCCGTGTACTCCGACATATGCAGGACGTCTCGAAGAGGGCCCTTCTGTCCGGGCTCCGTGTTGTGGCCACGCCGCATCCCACACTGCTACCCCCGCCCGTTGTATGTTGCCCAGCAGGGAGCGCTCAAACCGATCCAAAGCCGTGACCCGGGGGCACTGCAGTGTACTGCTTGACCCCGTACCGCATAGTCTTGCGGAACTTCAGCAACTACCTGGACTTCAAGCTCCGGGAATCATATAGCTCCCGGTCACGATGGCCTTGAACGCCGGGAGGGAGAGCTCTGCATCCGGCACCAGGTCCTTGACTTCATCCATGGGTACGGTAGTGTTGCCGAGAGGCGTTGCCTGCCGAAACAAGCCATCCACCTCCCGGCGTACAGCGATACCCAGATCGCGAACACATTGATCGCGGAAGGCGACGTCTGCGATAACGTCGTCTTGTACACGCTAGTGAGCGCCTCCAAGTGCCGGGAGGTTCATGAGCGCGTCGCCATAGAGGTCGACAGTGAAGGGGTTGTGCTCTGTCGAGGGCAGAATGATCTGGCTCCCAACCACCGGGGCCATGCATGGGCTAGGCAGAAAGAAGTACCCGGCAGCGACCTCCCGCAGCTCATGCGGAGTCATGACCGTCCGCGCGGTGGGGATGGCCACCGTCCACATGCCCGATGCCGCGTCGAGCTGGCTAAACAATCCAGATCCGTTCCCTACATGTGATAGGGAGAGCGCACTCCTCATTATGAAGCCGAGAGCTGTTGGCATGGTCTAGAAATGCCGTCAGCCCCTTTTGCGGGCCCGACGCAGCCTCCGCTTCCCGCTCCATCACGCGGGAATCTGCGTCGCTGAGGTGGCCAGCCGTAGCTGCCTGGAGGCAGCCTCACGCCTCGCGCACCGCCGCGGCGTAGCTGGCCGACCCACGAGGATCGTTGAGGAAGTGGTCATACCCGCGGGCGGAAGAAGTTGCGTTGAAGCTGCCTCGGCCAAGTACGGACTCAAGCTGTGGGTCAAAGAAACCAAGGGTGGGGTTGTTGGTATCGGAGTTCCTAGTGAGGAACCTCGGGAGATGTCATTCATGCAGGCGATAAAGGCGGCATCACGAACGGTAGCCATCTGGCGGCGGATGCCAACGCCCTTCAACCGAGTGGGGAGGTGAAGCCTGCTGCGCGCCCTGGCCACTGCATCCTCGCTCAAAGTAACTGCCTTTGCTGCCATGGGGTCATGGTAGTGCAAAGGCTACGCCGGGAAATCGGTGAGCACCGGATTGGTGCCGGTGCCGTACGTGGAGGGATCAAAAGAGACCCCTAGCACCCGCTCGACCGCCGTGAGGACGGTGGTATCCACTGCCTCCGCAAAGGCCTCCACCTCGGACGACGGGAGGCGGTTGCGGAGCCAATATTACCCCGCCATGTGCTGCGTGCAACTGATATTGGTACTGGTAGCGACTACGGGTACTCCACCTCGCTCATTCCTCGTCCGCCCGCCGGCGCGACGAATGTACAATTCGCGTTTCAAACAGCATGCCATCGGTGTCTGGTTTTGCCAAAAGTTGTGAAGGCAGATTTACAATCAAGAAGAGATGAGAGAGGGGGGGGGGGGGGGGGTCGGAAATGGAGCCTGCAAGGCGGAAACGGAAACGGGGGGGCGCTTTCGAAGGCAGCGAGCTGGAAGATGGCATGTGAGCTGGTGGTGGCTGTCCTAAGTAGCTCCCCGGCCGGGAACGCCGGGCTCACGGACGATGAGGCAGCCCGTATTGAAGTTAACTTGGTGGTACCGGTTGCAACCACACGCTGACAGTTAGGGTTACACTGGGACAACTAAAATTGTTGGGAAACCCCAGAAATTGGCTTAGATCATTTCAAAACATGCAATCGAGTATGGTTTTGCCAGTTACACGCGGTTCGTTTACGACCGCGAGCGTGGGCAGTCGGCGGGCGTGCCGACCAGACGAAGGCGGAAGATATCCTGGTTTGTCGGGGGTCTCGCGCAGTGCGGATGTGCATGGACATCTATCGGGGCGCATGCGTAGAGCAGTAGTGGATGGGAGACGTTGACGCTAGCGAACGTTGGAGCGACATAAGGCCGGACGCGCTACGAAATTCGGGAGGTGCCTTCTCCCACCGGCGTCATGCAACAATTGCCGCGCGCCATGGCGGCGAGCGAAAGGAACCGGAAGTGCAAGTTAGCAAGAGCGGGCATGTTGGCGAGTGCACAGCAGAGCGGCAGAGGTACGATGAGTACGGCCTGCGCGTGTTGCACTAGTCATGGTCTACCGGACTAGATGGTCCACCGGAGCACCTCGTATGTAGCATGTAATACCCTATAATTACCCCGTAATCTTACTAGTATAATGCATATGACACGTCTCGTTTGTAGTCGTTCCGTGACATACTCGTAATAAACTCCATTAGGCGCATATCACAAGTCATCGCGACGCTATATCCGTGGTCGACTATTTTGCCATAGGCTCTAGAAGCCCGACAATCTCGCGTCATGATGTTGTATTATATCTTTGCGTGATAGCGCGAGAGTGCGCAACATCCAGTGGGCGGCGAGCCATGCAGTGGGCGGGCGGAATATAATACTCGGCAGGGTATTTTTCTTCAGAGGGTAAGGGATCCCCGTTTGAGTGTCACGCGGCCAGCATTCGTCAAAAACAAGCGACAGCATCGCCTTGTCCTCAGGTGCAGGAGCAACAAAAAACCGCAGCATGGGGCGGTCAACGACTGTGAAACACAACTCCTCTACATACGCAATAATGTCATCCACCCACCGACTCATCACTGTACCTTTCAGGTGAGATAGCAGCCCCCGGCTCGTGGGAATATGGCATAGACCGTCGACGGAGGTGTTATATACTCTACACTGTTGTATATGACAGGAGGCGTCCTCAACGCCAGTGCCCATGTCAGATCCCGCGCGGGGAGGGGGTGGGCGGCTCGGGTGCTGGGTTCAAGATCTAGACACGCAACGCGTCGGGTGTGGACGAGGTAAGATACAACGAGACATTATCATCGGACAATTGAAAACTTGCAGCACGCAGGTTCACCTTCCCGGCTTCGTCGTACTGCTTCCGCTTAGTGCATTGGTCCATTATGTCCCCGGCAGCATAGCCGAAAGCGCCGCGGCCCTGGGGTTGCGCTGCGTGAATGCGGATATCGCAGTCGGTTGCCCGGCCCCGGAACATTGCCTGCCGCACGTCCGCATGAATGCGGTCCTTGCTCCACAGACCACGCAGTTGTATGGTCATGCCTTCATGCCCCACAGCTTTGCCCACGGCGGGGATGCATGGAAGCAGCTTGGCTTGATGAAGGGTGATGGGGGATGAGCAACTACCGTACTGCTTGGCGGTGTGCGAGTGTGCGTCAGGTAGGCGCAGCTGCTTTCAAGAAAAAAACTAAGTCCGGCGCCGTGAATGGACGACTCGCGCTCGGCAACTATATAACGCATGTCGTTGCAATACGACTGACTACACTGCTTGCTGCGTACCCATCCCGTAATAGCCCCGAAACTGTGTTAAGTAGTGAGCCATATCCCGTATGGCGACCATAGTTATATTGTAAATGAGGACACATGTTTCGCCAGATGACATGGACGTGTTCTAGGGTCGCAGACACATTTCGGCATAACGACATGGTCGCAGCCCGTAATGTTAATATGTTCGCACCCCACTGGCATCGTATCCGAGGCGTAATGTTTGAGTTTGCCACGTGAGTATGCCCGCCGCCCGGAGGGCAATGTTAACGGAGGTGCAATGGAAATAACGGGGGAGCCGGGCGTAGGCTCCAGCTTTCCCGGGAGCGCAAGGTTATGCCAAAACAACGCCTTCCGGGCAGTATGAGAACCGCATGGGGGGGCGTCTAGCAGCGTTTCGTTACCTAGGAGGGAGCGGACTTCATGGTACTTAATCCTCAGCGGCGCCCGGGACATTTTCGACCACGCGTACGAGATACCGCCATTAGGCTTTGTGTACATATGGTGGGAGATAATGTTGACAGCGCTGCGTAATGCCGTGCTGTCCACTGTGTATATGTATATATGTACACATGGGCGGTACATCCCTTGTCCGCTCGGTCGAGCGGTCGTCTCATACGTGAGAGGTCTCGGGATCGATTCCTAGTCAATGTATTTCGGCAATAATATCGTCCTGGCGTGTCCTGGGTTTACGTACACGGTTGATGCATTAGCCCTTCAGGGTTCGAATGAGGCAATGGTCTACGGGCTATGCCAGACCTACGACGACTGCAGTTGGCGCAAGAGGTCAAGTGCTGGGGCGGCTTCGGCCGATGACCCGGGGCGAACTTTACTTCACTTCCATGCACGGGCCTTATGTCCTATCAGCGCCTATCTACGGTTGAAACGCGCGGACTTATACGGATGTTAAAATTTACATGGCAATAACATCGCCTGATTCTGGCCTGCTCTTCGACGATCTACGTAATCCTTAGTCGCTGGTACGGAATTCTGTAGGACAAATGGGGACGACAAATCCCTAAAATCTGCTTGCATCGAGTACAGATTTTATTCGACAGACGCGATTTGTACTCTGGGACTTACTGTATTCGTGGCGGGGGGGGGGGGCGGGCGGGGGGCGGGTGCGGTGCTCCGCGGCCTCGTCAGCCGACCTCTGCGCGCCTGCGCGCTACTGTGATCAGCGCGCAGCTCCGCCCCGCCCCGTTCCCCGCTGCTGAATAAGCGCAGCACGTCCCTCCCGCGGTACACGGCAGCTGCACAGCTACGGCCACTCGAGATCCTGATAGAATCAGCGCCTGCACTGGTTGTCAAGGTTTAGCGGGCGACATTCGCCACGCGAACGCCCGACCAGACTGCGGGGCGCACTCGACCCCCCCCCCCCCCCCCCCCGCGCATCTCACGGCATCAGCTGCGCGATGGGGTCGCAGGACTCCGGACACGCCGGCGACGAGCGCGGCCTGCTGGCGACCGACACCAGCTGCGAGGTCACACCAGAGCCGTCCACCTCCGGTATCTGGCATCCGAGCCACCAGCCACCGCCGGCTGGACGACAGCCTCGCCGCGGCAGTCACGCCTCGGGCTTCGCGAACTTCAACAAGGTGCGCCCCTGCCGAGCCCCCCCCCCCCCCCCCCCCCCCCCTCCCCCCCCTTCGAAACGAGCGCCGCCCGCGTGAAACTGCCAGCTGAGGCGCCGCTGGTGGGCACGCTGCAGAAGACGCAGAAGGGGTTCGAGAAGGCGGGGCGGACCATGCTGAGGGGGATGAAGGAGATGGTGGGGCTGCACCACCTGGAGGACGCCACGCAGCGCCGGCGCCCCGACGGCTTCGAGGAGCTGCGCAGCCCGCAGATGATGACGCGCGACGAGGGGGGTGCGTAAGCGGTGTCGGGAGGGGGGGGGGGGGGGGGGGGGGCGTCCCCTCAGCAGTGGGAGGAGGCGCTGGCGCTGACGCGGCGCCGGCTGTGCCCAGGCCGCCGGCAACACCTGAAGGTCACAATCCACGAGGGCGCGCGCCTGCTGGCCAAGAGCGTCAACGGCTACAGCGACCCGTGCGCGACGCATCAGCCCCGCCCCCATTGCTGTCTCAGTTCCCACCTGGCCGGTGTGGGCTCTGCTGAGAAGGGCTGACAGCGGCACCGCGCTGCGCTCATGCAGGTACGTAACCATTAGCCTTGCGGGGCAGCATGCCAACACCCGCATCGTCATGCAGTCGTGCAACCCAAAGTGGGAGCAGGCGTACGTACCCCCTCCCCCCCCCCCCCCCCCCCCGGCCCCCCTCCTCCTTGCCTTGCCTCCCATCGATCCTCTCCAATTCCCGCGCCACGCGTGTACCAGCAGCCTTGAGCTGGATACATGCTGGCTGCCTGGCGCTGAGGTCCGCTCCCCCCACCCCCTACCCCCCACCCCGCCTTGCCTTCACCTGGGGCAGGCTGTACCTGGAGCTACCTAAGCTGCTCGACTCCAAAACGGACGTGATGAGGGTCACATTGCTGGACTACGACGGGCCGCTGGTCCAATCCCAGTTCCTTGGGCGGGTATGCCCCCTCCTCCCCACCAGCCCAGCTGGCCCCAGCTGTTACCGTGGCATGGCAGGAATGAGGCAGGGATTTGGGTGTTGGGGGGGGGGGGGGGGGAGGAGGCATAGGTTGAGTGATATTCCTGCGTATATACGTGTGCATGTGACCTGAGAAAGATACTGGGTGCATGTCTTGACCGCGCCACGTGTGGCCATTGAGGGGCGCGCGGCCGGGGTATGGGGTTTGGGGTTTGCCATGGGGTTGGCCGTGTGTGTGTGTGTGGGGGGGGGGGGTGGGGGGCATACCTGTACACTCGAGCTGGGAAAATTACCCGGTATAAGCTTCCAACAGCCTGGGGGGGGGGCGGGTTGGCTGCCAACGTAGGGTAGGAGGAGGGGCCGCAGCATCAGTGCCTTGCAGTTCATGCCCCTCAGAGCCACGTCCCCGCACGGTGCCCACTCGCCAGTTTCATGTCAACGTGGTGGAGCTGTGGCGTAATTACCGGGAGGGCGAGGAACCCGTCACCCGGCAGTGGTACGCCCTCTGCTTCCTGAACGGCACCCTGCACGCAGTGGCCCCCTGCCGCCTAGGCATATTTGGAAGGGGGGGGGAGGGGGGGGGGGATATTTTGCAGCGCTTTAAACTCAGCGACATGTAAGGATTGTGACATCTTGGGCTTTTAGTATCGCCATCATCACCAGCTTGGAGCGCCACTGAGACTTTCAGAGGGATTTGTCTGCAGCATCGAGTTTCCGTGCCGTGTCCGTGGTGTTTACTGATGAACTACATATACATGTACCCTCCTCGTTTTTGAGGGGGTCAAAATTGACCACATAGCGAGTGAATCCCAAAGGTAGTCAGGGAAGACGGTATGTCTGCAGCAACATCAGTATTCTCTCAGACTTGCAAGTGAATCTGAATGGGTGAGTATTGCAGCGTGAAAGCTTTATCCAGTTTCCTTTGCATCGGCACAATACCGAAATAATTATCTTTTCCTCTCATTGCTGTAGTATGTCATGTAACCCATTTATTCTGGTTTGCTGTTTATTTCTGCACCACCAGTATTGCCCGGCAATTATCAGGCGAGCCTCACGGCACCGCCTGTACTGTGAAGCCCGGGAATTCGATTTTCATGCGACCCTGCTACTTTCTAAGCAGTTGCTATCCCTGCCACCGTGTATCCCTGCCACCGTGTCAACGCCAGGTACAAGCTGCTCGGCAAGAAGACCAGCCGGCGCACGGAGCGCGGCGAGCTATGCATGTCGCTGTCCTTTGTGGACGAGGACGAGATCAAGCAGGCCACTGACATGCAGAGGAACGCGGTGGCCAAGTGCCACAGCATGCAGGACGAGGACCTCGACCTGGCCGACTGGAAGCTGCGGGTGGGAGGACCTCGGGCACACCCCCATCCCAGCCCCTTCCGCCTTTATGCCTCATCCCTGACCCCTGAGCCAGGAACTCCTGCCCGCAGGTGGTCGTGACAGAGGGCCGCGGCTTCGACGCCAAGTCCCTGTCCGCCAACAAGGCGCGCGCTGACTCGAGCCCCTTCAAGTACCGCATCTCCCTGCGCCTGGGATCCTGCACCTACATGACGGAGTATGTCACGCCGGAGGTGCACTACCTGGAGGTGCGGTGCCCCTGCCGCCCGCGCTCCGCTCGCGCCTGACACCCACGGACTTGCAGATAGGATGCAGGCGGCGGTGCACTGCGCCATTTCGCCAGCTGTGCGTTTTCGTCGTGCACACTGAAACCATGACAGTGCCTTGTACCTTGCATAGTACGGCCCCACCCGTCGCTGCAGCGTTACATTGCCATATCTTGGCGGCAATTTTTTTGTGTTTTGTATGCCAATGCTCCTCGCGGGATGGGCAGATCTGCCTCCTCCTGGGTGCATTCTGGCTGTGCACTTTGCGATTCATGTGCTTAAAAAACAGGGCCAACTCTAGATCCCCGAGTGCCTGAAATGACTGAAGATCCTTGTGCAGTCCTTGTGTCGTGGTGAAATGGCACGTCTATGTTTCTGTGGTGGTGGTTGTGCCTGTGCCGTTAGCGCTGGTGGTACGGCCTTCCTGGAGTTGCATTTCTCCTGAATGCCTGAGAACCCGCCGTGTTTGTGTGTGCATCCAATGCTGCTGTATATTACCTATCGTCCAAGGAGCGCATGTAGGTGGACCAATAGTCTGCTGACCGCGGGCTAGACGCAATCTGTGCGGCTGCCTTGCCGGCGCGTCAAATGACGGACAGGTGGTATCCACGCCGCGGCACTGAAACCGCCCCGCTGTGCCTTGCTGCAGGACCCCGAGGGCGCGCAGCCGCACGCAGCGGTCGCCGACAAGTCGTCGCCCAGCTGGCTCAAGCTTGGCTCCGGGGCTGCGGTGCCGGCCGGGAGCGCAGGAGCGCGCAGCAGCGAGGAGAGCTCTGGTGCGGGCAGCGTGCATGAGGGGCCGGAGGACCGCAAGGGCTACCTGCGCTACGTGTGGAACGAGACGTTTGACATCCCGCTCAAGGAGGTGGGCGCCATTGCCCTGCCGGCACCAAGTACCCCCACGCAACCAATATACACCGTAACCACGTCTGGGTTTGCTATGTATTGCTGTTTTGGGCACCACGGAGGAGGAAAATTGTGTATCTGTCTGGAAATCTCTTGGAAATGTGCCACGGAAGAAACACGGTGTCTATGACAAGGTGGGGCAAAGTAATTCAGTTCTTGTGCGGCCCGCAAATCCAATTCAGTGTTACGGGTGAGCATGATCCAGCATGGATTCGTGCGACCCCCTGTGGGTGTGAAAGCGAGAGCACTGCCGTCGCGAATTGCCGCAGGTAGAGATCAACTTCAATCTATCGCACAATATCCTGATGCCCGGCGATCCGTGGCCAGCGCCTTCGATGGTACCTTGTTATGAGCGGTAATTCGTGCACCTTTTAACACCATCAGCCAAAGTATTGTAGGGCTGTGCCCCCCCCCCCCCCCCCCCCCCCCCACTCCTCCCCGACTCTTGATTCCCTTCCCGTGTACACAGGCTACAAAGGCGCTCAAGATGGACGCCAAGCTGTCCAACCGCCTCATGACAATGGGGAATCTGATGGGGCTAGACGGCTTGTTCTGGGACACGCGGGAGGTACGGGCACGCCGCCGCACACACTGACACCCGCGCAAGGGGCGGATCACCCGGGAGGCCCACCAACCTTGGCGCTACAATGAAACCTAAGGCTAAAGCTGCTGTCTTGGCCATGCCTGCGTAGAATCTGTCGGAGACGGAGGAGCTGCGCTTCATCGTGCAGAAGACATTCCGGGTACAGCAGGCGCCCACTGGTCCCAGTGATCCCTGGGGCAGCAGTGGCGCCCCGGGGGGGGGGGGGGGAGAGGGGGGTTCATATCGCGGGATGCCTCTGGGGAGGCGAGCCCTCCATCGCTGCGTGCGGCTAAGGACGCCGCCTTTGACCGCTTTGCCGCAGGAGGGTCTGGAAGATGAGGACGACATGTCGGAGCGTGCATACATCACGGGCGTGGGGCAGTACCCCCTCAGCGGCATCTACGCCTTCATGTCCGCCCCCCCCCCCCCCCCCTGGGCACCCCTGCTCTGCATGGCGGCCCTGCAGGCGGCGATCAGGGCTGAGCACGCGTCGCGCCTGCTGCGTCCGCGCGCGCAGAGACCAAGCCACGGGGCGCACCTCCGCGGTGGAACCCTGCTGCTCGCCCGAGCCAGGGCAGACGCAGGAGAAGACGGGTGCGGAGTCGCCGCCGGAAGAGCCCGAGGACGGGCTGGCCGACTTGGTCACCCCGATTCCGCAAGTTGGCCGCCACCGCTCCATCTTCACTCAGGCGCTGAAGGCAAGTGTGTGCACATGTATCATGTATGTCTGTAAATGTATGCATGTTGGCAGTGGCACCGTGCTGCGAAGCCCTACAGCAAGAGGATTATATATTGCGACTAAAACAATTAAAACAGATACGCATCTGTCTACTTGTACATGTCGTCTGTTATTCTCATTTACCTCCACAGTTGTTTCTCTCTTTCAGAGATGAGTTGCTCTTATTCGATGGTGCCTCACCGGTATCCGCCCACCGCTGCGAACTGCCTCTCTGTCCATTTTTGTATGGTTTAAACATAAGAAACGATGATACGCTATTGCTTTGCCTTGTCTGAAGTCTTGGCAAGTTCTGCGCCTGTTGGAACCAGCAGCAGACTCGAGTTCAACAGTATCAAAACATGGGTATGTATATGTGATAGGGTGGCTGATTCTGGCTGTGCCCGGGTCCGGTGTTGGGCCTCCGCAGACCATCATCAGCGTGGCCCCGATGCATGAGGAGGCCCCCGCGGCGCTGGAGCGTAGGCCGACCGAGGACGAACTCGCGCCGGCGCCAGGGCAGGAGGAGGAGGAGCAGGAGAGCATGGGGATCTCGCAGCATGCGTGGATCACGCTCGACGGGCGCGGCGGCTCAAGCGCCGGCGAGCTGCTCGTGTCCTTCACCTTCATCAAGGTTGCGGTCCAGCCACGGCTGCTCCACCGAGCTCCTGTGGCATGCCCGCTCGGGCAGAGCTTTTCCGCGGGATTAGGTTTCGGGTTAGGGTTTGTTGTAGGGCTCCAGCATAGGCTGAGCCTGAGCCCCCACCGTGTGCCCCCTGTACCGCAGGACCCGCAGGCCTCGCGCGCTGAGGGCGACGGCAGCTGCGTCGACTTTGACGCCTGGTTGGCCGGGGAGGCGGAGCAGGGCGGCGAGGCGGTGGATGGAGCGGCGGGCGGCGAGCTGCCGCCGGCTTTGAAGGACGGGTTGGTGGTGGACGAGGTGCGCGCTGCAGTAGAGGGCCATGCGTGTGTGTGTGTGTGTCTTTGTGTGGTTCCCGTAGAATTGTGATCGCTGTTCTAACTAGTAAGACCTCGGCATTACACTTTAGTAACCCATAGCCATTGCTGGGTGCCTCCTGCCGCCGCTGGAGAGTTTACGAAACCAGCGACCTACACCAAAAGCGTTGCCCTAACTCATAACCTAGTATCCCCTCCCATTGACCCTTGCACCCTCCCGCGCGCCTCCCTTTGCCTGGCCTGCATAGTCGCCTAGCCAGAAACTGTTGACATCCTCGAATGTACGGATCAGCATAGAATCAGCAAAGTTTCTCCTCAATGTGCTTCAGCGCTACAGGGAAGGCGTGATGCCCCTGCGAATGTTTGGCCGAAGGGGCGCCTTGCTCTGCCACACCAGTGCCAGAGGGGCACTGGTGTGGCACTCGCTGCACTCCCAAGTAACAGCCCCGGGATGCACGCGCAGCGCGTTGACCTGTCCTTGCACGCGTGAGTGATCGGTCTGCCTCTGCTCCCTCCCCTCTGGCCCCTCCCGTGCAGGAGCTGGCCATGCCGCTGCAACAGCTGTTCCACCTGCTTGCCAGCCCCACCTCCGCATTCAACAACGCCAAGGAGGTGCGGCTGCGGCTCGCCCGCCCGCCCGCCCGTCCGCCCATGCCGAGGGCGGTAAGCGCCCCTGCTTGCTACGTGTGCGGAGCTGAGCCCGGCGTGTGGTGTGCTGCGGCGGGACGGCCACCCTCCAGAAGCTGCTGCAAATGCGGGAGGTGGATTGCGGGGAGTGGCTGCCGGAGGACGGATGCGTTCGGAGACTGAAGAAGACGTTCATTGTGAAGCTGCCGCCCAACAAGGTACGTGCGCCTCCATCCCGCTGACGCCCCGCCCTCTGCGTAACATTCCAAGGCAGTGAGGCTGTTGTTGCTGCTGCGGGCGGGCGGGCTTGCAGACCCGCCCCGGCTGCCTTACCCCACCCCCCCCCCCCGGCCCCCTTTCCTCTCGCGCCTTGGCAGCTTGGCCCCACGGAGGCGTACAGTGAGGTGCAGGTGGATGTGCTGGCACTGGCGCACAGCGGCTTCTCCCTCCGTTCCACCATAAGAAACCCAAAGATCACGTTTGGAGACACATTTGTGCTGACGTCACAGGTGCTGCAAGGCCCCCCCCCCCCTGACCTCTTGCCGGCCAACCGTTGCACATGATTGCTCCTGATACTGCGCTCACTGTATGCAGCAAAAGCCAAGATCCCGCCCCGGGACGGGTGATGGTGCCTGGCCACACCTTATAATACACACAGGCTTTAGGGTCTAATCTTGTCTTGCCTGACTAACCACCACAGTGTTTGTCGAGTCGCGCGCAGCTGGGGGTTTGCACGGTGCTCGGCGCAGGGCGCTCTCTGATGCCCTCGCGCTGGTGGGAGTGCGGTAGGGGGTTGGATGATGTGGTAGAGGGGCGCATGGGTGCTGAGCGTGCATGCATCGGCGCCGGTCGCTGCCTGCAGGTCGCGGCAGTGCCCTGCAGCGCCACCTCGTGTAAGCTGCAGGTCTCATATTCGGTGGACTTCGTCAAGAGCTGCATCTTCAAGGTCCCAATTCCTGCCTCCCCCTGCCCCCCCCCCCCCCCCCCCCCCCCCCTTTTAACTCTATTCCGTTTTGCTGCCTGAGTTCACCTCATGAAGGAAAGGAGAGGAAAGGGAAGGATGGGGTTGGGAGGGAGGGGGTAGCAGTTCATCACGAGGGCGCAGGCGCATCGCAGCGAGGCTGATTTTACGTTTCTGGGCGCCCCTTGTCCACAGTCCACCATCCTGAAGGCCAGCCTCGACGGCGCAAAGAATACCTCACAGGTGGAGCTCGGCATCCTGAAGAAGGCGCGCCACGCCATGCCCCCTTCGCCCCTCTTGGCGACCCCTCCCCCCCCCCCCGCCCCCCCCCGGGTCCCCGCCTCTTTTCCCCCTGCATGCGCCTCCTGGTGGGCTCATCTGAGTGTGTGTAGGTTGCCAGCTCTGACCTGCCGCCGCGTGACACTCTCCACAGATTGCCTCTGGGGCGGCGGCGGATGACTCCTGCACGCTTGCCACGGGGGACTCGCCCGTCGGCGCGTTTGTGTCGGCATCCACGTCGGTGGCGCAGCTTTCTGGTGTTCTCCGTCAGCTGTTCGTCCTGGGCGCTCTCATGGTCCTGCTGCTGGGCGCGGTTGTTCTCATGCTGGGCACCTCCCTGCGCGCCAACCGCACGGTGCGCCTCTCGCCATCCTGCAGTCCCGCTGCTCAGGCCCCCACCCCCACATGCCCTCGTGAAGCCCTGCACTGAGCTCCCCCCCCCCCCCCCCCCCCCTGCCTCTCTCCCTTTTAATCCCACCAGGTGCAGGAGTCGCTGTCCGCGGAGCTGGAGATCCTCCGCCAACTGCTCATCTCGTTGCAGAACCAAGCTGCCATTCCTGCCGACGCCGAGTGCCCCGATGTCATCCCAACTGAGACATAGACAAACCAAGGTTTTGGGTAGTTTTCGGATCCTTTCTGTTTGGCGGTGCGGTTCCCGATTATGTTGAAGTTGCCGGAAGCCCAGCACCAAGAGATATCACTGACGGTGATATAACTGGGCGGTCTATATGTTGGCGTGAACAATGGAAACAGTGATCATTCACTGCGCCATGACGTAATGTTGATTCGCGCGGCTGGATGGGTCGGATGGAGTTATTGTTATCTTCAGCTGTCATTGTGTAAATGCACGTTTCTGCATGACGAGCTTGTGATGACCAACTTGCTGGGAGTTCCATTCGCCCAGTATCCATGCTATTGTGTACAGTAGTGGAGTGTGCAGCGCCTATATGGGTGTGGGCGTCGGCGTAGCCGTGCGAGAGAAATATCAGCGTCGGCGTATGGATAGCAGCGGAGATGGACATGTGCCACTGCGCACGTGTTTTGTGGTTCGGCATAAATTTCGCCGAAATATAACAACTACACCACCAGCATAAGTTTATGGAGGGTATATTTCGTCGACTTCGGAGCTGTGGTGACAGTGGCGGAGAAATATTGTTTTTGGAAGGGGCGGCACGGCTGCGCGCGTCGCGCGCTCTCCGCTTCGCAGGCGGCGTTACGAATGATTTAACTAATTATGGTAACGCCACCCGACAGCTGCTGCGTAAGCTGAACCAGCTGCAGAAGCGTTGCCTTCCGAAGGGCCAACAACCACAGGAGTGACGGAAGAGGAAGAGCAAGCGACATTATTAGGTCAGGCTGTAGTGGGCTGCGGGGGTCGTAGGAGCCTCGGCTATCCCACTCCAGCTCAGTTCCGACTGTGTAATCGCTCCCACCCACCGCCCTACGCGAATTAAGCCAGAGGAGTAGGAGTCAGGTCTGAGGTATTGGCTGCTCTTCGATAACACTGAATATCGATGAAGCTAAACCCGGCCCCTCAGACTGGCTAAAACTACTGTGCGGCAGGGGCCACTTCGAGCAAACATTGTAATGTAATATGTCTGCATCCCAATTGAGTGTGGCCCAGCCTCTCCAAAAACAGTGTAATTGTAGCTGAGCGCCGCGCCCCTGCTCGCTCCGCGAGCGGCGCCGACGCTGCGCAGGTGCAGTAGTAGGGATTATAATACATAGCGACCATATACGGATTACCGGTGGTCGCTGCTCTGTAAGGATTATATGGTCCTCCTGCTCGCGACGACAATGTGATTCTACTGATAATCCTTAGCGGCTATTTTGTCAGCGCTTAAACGAGCATACGCGCGAGCCCAGAGCGCAGGCAGCAGGCGCAGTAGTGGCAGAGCGACGACGAATCACCACCTACGACCCCCTCACAACCCCCACCAGCAACCGCCTCACAATCACCACTACGACGATGACTGCTAACTGCAAGACGGCGACAATGCATGTGAGTTCTATCGGACGATTAGCAGCCCGCGCGACGCAGTGCCTGATTGTTGGTGTTAGAAACTCATAAAAATGGCAAATTTGTTTACCTGCGAGGGGAGCATGTACCCTTTTAATGAAAAAATACAAGGCAGTACCTTTCTCATCATCAAGCACTGACACAGAGCCCCCCCCCCCTCCTCAGAAATAACGCACAACAGGTAGTCACCAGGGTAAAGTAGCGTTCATTTTTCCAAACGGTCACAAAGTGTTTTTTGCCCTCGCGACAGGACTGGCAGCAGTCACAAAGTATCCGCCATGCCCCTCCCCCCCTTGACACAGGTTGTAGGTTTGTGAAAGTCATTAAAAATTGGCTAACGACCAGCATCGTGATAAACAGGCGTCTCATCACTTGCGGTTGGCAGAGCTCAGGGACAATCCAGCGACTGATGCTGAGTGCCTCGTGTCTCATCCGTACGTGACCCGACTGAGCTTTGTCGCTGGAACGCTAGGAAAGAAAAAGAAAAAGCACAGAGGATTAAGCTTTGAAAGAATAATGGTGGAATAAAATGGCGCATAGTCGGTCGCCTCTGGCCTATGGCGTGCTTCAGATCCCTCCGCGACCCCGCTTACTGGGTCACCACAGTGGAGATCTCGGAGGAGCGGACGCTCTCCATGTCGTTCAGCGCCGCCTCCTTGGCGGCAGCGGGGTCCATGGCCTTGGCGGCGCGGTCCGCCTTCTTTGCGCGCATTGATGCGCGCCAGGCGACGGCGCCCAGTACCACGACGCCCAGCGCGAGCGCGGAGATCGCGGCAATGTAGATAGCGTTGACGGGGCTGCTGGTGCTGCAGTCGCTGGAGCTGGGGTGAGAGCTGATCGGGACCGCCTCCATCTTGCTGGTGACCTGCGACAGGGGGATTGGGAAGCGCAGCAGCGACTCGAGGCGGCCAAGCTTGGCCTCGCAATCGGGCTCGATATTGCACACGCGTTCGAGGGGGTTCATGAACACGTTGATGCAGAGGGCCTCCTCGACGGTGTGGCTGGCGCCACTGGCGACCTCCACGGCATGGCACTCGACCGTGCGGCGCTGCACACCGCAGTTGCCGGTGCAGTTGCTCCACTCATTGTAGTGCCACAGGTGCTGCGTGGTCTCGCCCTCGATGGGCAGCGGCTGAACGTCGTGCCAGTGCGTAAACACGTTGCCCTGGAAAGAGTCAATCTCCACGTCCGCATGGTCCTTAATGGCGTCAGCGATCGCCTTACAGTACTTATTCATATTACCCTGGTCGAAGTGGAGGCCGTCCTTGAGTGCGTCGTTGAACTTGTCATCGTCATCGAGCACCACGTCAGACTGGTCCTCGTACTCAATGCACAGCTCAGCGTTGCCTTGAATCCAGGTGAGGATATCCGTGTTCACAGCGGTGACGCAATCATACCACTTGAGTTCCTCATCCTCGTCCCAGGTCTCGCCATCAGCGTCTGTAGTATCCTTGTAAGTGGTGGGTAGGAGGCCTTGGACCACGACACGCGTGTGTGGCGAGCTATGTTTGATCGCCTTGATGATGAGAATGAGGTTATCTACAATTTTCGATGCATCCCGACCGCGGGTGCAGTCGTTAATGCCGACGGCGAGGTAGACCACCTTGGGCTGCAGCTTGGGGACACTGTTGGTGAAAATCCACTGCACGAGGGTGGCAGCGAAGTAGGTGTCGATGCCCGAGATGCCCCAGTTTAAGCACTTTTTGCTGAACTCGTCGAAGATGGTGCTCTCGCAAGAGCTCTTGTCACCCAGGTCCTCCATGATCGAATCTCCGACAATGAGGCAGTCGATCTGCACAAACAAGTGTTAATTGTGGTATATCGCCGCCTTTAGCCGGTGCTGCAATCTCTAGAGAAGGTAGGAGGCTGAACAGAGCTAGTGGGGGAATAGCATGTGTGCGGGAGCGAGCTTACATTCTTGCCGTATGTCGTCGCGTCGCGCATGAATTGATTGGTGAGGTCGTTCTGGCGGCGGCGCAGGCTCTTCGGCGCATAGTTTCTGATGCCCACAGGTCTGTCGATGTGCCCGCCGCACTCGCCGTCGTAGTCAATCGCGGCCTTGTTGACTCTCTTGCCCCTCATTTCTTTGCCCCTGCTGTTCATCGCGGACAGCTCCGGCTTGGCGAAGAAAATGGCGTCCTTCTCCTCGTTGTACCCGACCGGAGGCACGACAAGCTCCGGGACGCCCGGGACGGTTTCCATTGCTTCTGCGCTGGCGCTGGCGAAAATCGCCGTCGCCACCACCACGGCAACTGCCACGGCTTGTAGCTTGGACATCCCGAACACTGGCGGCGGCGCGAGGCGGCGGCGGACTATCGTTAGAAGGGGTACGTACATCAATCGCGATGTCGCGAGAAGCACCTGCTACGATACTTCAGCGCGAGGTTCGCGCACTCTCTGTGAGTACACGAGTACAGGTAGTTACGGCACGGCAGGGCTAACTTAGAGGTAGTATGTACCCAGCAAGTCACCGCTTCGCACATGTTGCGGTTGCAGTTGGCCAGTTGCGTCGTGGCAGTACCCTCCCTGGTAATTTTGGGTGTTTGAAACAAGACATGACGCCCCGCCCCGCCAAGACGCGTCGGAAGCACGCTCAGACCATATGCCCAGCGACTACTGCCGAACGGCAGCTGCAACCGGACAGCGGGATAGGACGAAGAATATACCCGACCCTATAACCGGGTTCGAGTATAGGACGAAGAATACCCGCGCTGAGGGTGGTTCGAGAGTGTGACAAGCTGGCACGTTCACATAGGTCGGCCCCCTGTACAATAAAAAGCACCAGCGGCGGAACCAACCGGAACAACACAGACAATCCGACAACTGCCACACATCGGCAAGCATGCGGTTGAGGCGAGACCGGAATGGACAGGGCGCGGGAGGGGCCTAGCTGCGCTACGGCGTTAACTGCGTTGTGTGTCCACGCGTGTCGGCGTTTGCGGTCTAGGGGCATGGGCATGGGGTTGTAGTGTTGCGGTAGTTGGGGAGCGTCGGTTAGTCATCGGACACGGCCGTGGCATAGCCAGCAGCACCAGATGATGCGGCTCCAGCTTCAGCAACCGCTACGCTGCAGGCACGCGGTAACGCATCGACACGCTGCTCACTCACTGACTTCCGCTGTCACTTTCAGGGGCGCTCGAATGGCTCACCTGACACGGACCCTTGCGTCGGCAGCAGGAGGGGAGGGACAGACCGCTGGCGAAATACTGAGTCGACACGAGGCGGGTAGCGCATATGTCGCTACATGCATCAGCAGTCGCGGCGGTTACTTGCCTTGGCTTTATTAGCGGTCGCTGAGGACAGGAGGCGCCTGGCGCCCTGGCGGAGTCAGCAATCCGATTATTAAAAATTCAAGCAATACTTAAGGTGATTTAAGGTACCGGAATAATGTACAGGTACAGGTACTCGTACCAATTCTGACGATACGCTGCGTGTACCGCGCCGAGGCAGATGGGATACCGAATATTAGCCGTTTCAAAGTTGAGTCTGGTTTTGCCAAAAAGGTCGCGCAGGCTGTTTTACACGGTCAAGAGCCGAAATTGGCAGGATGGTTTAGCGAAAGCGTGGAGGGAAAACGGAGTCAGGGGGGGCGCTGCGTGGAACGCAGCGAAAACTGGAAGATGGCAGGCTCAGCTGTTCTGGCTGCTTTTATGTCTACTCGTGCTGCACCCAACAAGGGCGCAACAACAGTTACTAGTTCCCGTACCACTGAGCAGCACTTGTAGCTAAAAAGCGGTTAGGTCAAGGATGGAAACCCCATAAACTAGTTTAGATCATTTCAAAGTTGAGTCTGGTTTTGCCAGTCTTGAGCGAACGTAGAGAGCGGTGGATTGACGGAGAAGGGGTAGCGCCAAGTCGTGAAGGAGGCACTGGGAAGGCCACCGCTGCGGAGTCCTGTTGGACTTGGAAGTGGCGGAGGGGGGCGATGTATGTGTCCAAAGAAGAACCACGCGCTAGGAGAAGGAAGAACGTTGGGGTCGATGTAGTCCAGAACGACATCAGAGTTAGTGGCCCAACCGCCTTGGTAGCGGATGTGGGACAGTGGCGCTCCGATGGCGTTTGCTGCAGAGGCTGCGCCCTTGCGCAGACTGTGTGAAGTCCAGGAAGTGCCAGCAGGAGGGGCAGCGTTGACTAGGTTGACTGTTGTAGACAACCAGTCTGACATCGTAGCCACAGTCCAAGGTTTTGACTGCTCAGCCACATTGACAGCCCAGAAGTTGGAGGCAGCCAAGCCAACAGTAACCAGGGGAACAGATTGGATGTTGTCGATGAAGTAGCGCAAGAGACGTGTCACTCGAGGGTGCTCGGACACTGGTAGGAGAAGTACGCGCATGTCGTCGGGTCCCCGTCGGCCAGCGCGACCCTTCTCGCGGTAGATCTGCAAGGTGATGTTGTAGGTGTCGACATGCACATCTTGCACTCGACAGGAGACGCCAGTAAGGCCCCTGGCAAAGAACAGGAAGTTGACAACCGAGGCCAAGAGGGCTCGGTAGTCGAGGTGGGACTCTGGGTAAGGAGCAGACACAATTAGCTCGGCCTTTGAGACGAAGCGGTAAGCTACATCCGCAGGCAGAGGGACACGTAAAGGGGCAGCGTCCAGTCGGCGCTGACGCAACATTAACCCACGTCGTGCCGAAGTGAGGTGTAGGCTGTCCTTGGCGATCGGGACGAGGTTGTGCAGCTCGAAGAAGGTGTTGACGGCAGACAGGTAGCGCTGCAGCGACTTAGCTGCGATGTGCCCTCGCTCCCCGATCCAGGCAACGTACCGAACAACAGTAGCAGTAGTCGCTTCCAGCGGGCTGATGTTCTCGGAGTCGTGGCAGAACTCAGCGAACTGAGATAACCTGCCGGCGTAGCTCTTGAGGGTCTGAGCGCTGAGGGAGCTGGAGAGCAGGTCGAGCGTCCGCTGGGCTAGCTCGTCTGAGCCGAACGCGTCCTGCAGCCGAGATCGCAGTGACGCAGCCCATGGAGCGATAGCTGCGGGCTCGTCAATTACGTAAGTCCGTCGTTTTACTGTCAGCGTGCCACCGGCACGGCTACTGTTCGCAAAGTACTCGGCAGCAACGGTTAGGTTCCCGGCGGTTGGCCGGTTGTTGCTGGACGGGTTTGCAGTAGCTCCAGTACGGGATTGCGGGGCTAGGTTCAGGTAAGAGGGCCGCCCCGCGCGCCCTTCGCGCTCGTAGCGCCTGTCACGTGCGTAACGTACACGCGCGAAACTTGGTCGTTGCGAACCGGTTGTAACACGTAGTGTAACAACCGACGAACGCAGGGATGGGGTTGTAAGAAAGGCGGATGGTTGAGCCGCCATGTGCAGGCGTGCGGATGGTTGAACCGCACTCGGCTGTAGCTGTAAGAAGCGCCGCACCGAGGAAGGTCTAAATGAAGTCTGTAAGGTGGGGGGGGGGGGTCAGGTCCTGATACAGGGCGCTCATCCCGCCGTTGAGCTGCAAGGGTGCGTCTTGCGGCGGTCACCGAAAGGTGGCCTCGCAAGGCTCCTGCACCTCCGACGAAAGGCGCCCCACACCGTCACTCGTGCTCACCTTCGCGGCCACGTCCACGTCCACCGCCACGTCCTCGCCCGCGCCCGCGTCCTGCAGCTGCAGCCGCTACTCGAGAAGTAGCGGTCGCCTTGGCGCTGCTGGCAACGGTCGCCTCGAAGACACGACGCTCGTAGTCCCTCATGAGGTCCCCAAAAATCGCTGACCCCAGATGCTCCGAAGCAGGCTGAAAATGCTGAGCTCGCAGGACGTCCAGAACTCCTTGGTCACCGTGCACACGCTTGATCTCATTCAGCCTCCGCAGGAAGGCTAGACGAAAACGAAACGCCTTGTCGATGGCCTCGGCGTGATTCCGAGCTCTCGCGAGGTAGGGGGTGAAGTCCTGGTTAGTGGCGGGGACGTAAGGTGGCAGCTCGTCGAGCGCCACGAAAAGGGCGGCCATGTGGGCCCCGAAACACGACATCCACAAGTACTCCTCCCGGGCCGGCAGACGCCGGTCATCTTGCTTGAGGTACTCGTTCGTTAGGTCGGTGCTCAAAGGGAAAAGTCCAGGCACTCGGCTGACCGGTCGAACGGCCTCGTAACCAGACTCTGCTCTCTGCAGTAGCTCTGGCACCGCGAGGTAATCATCCTCGGCACTCACGGATTTTGCTCCGACACGGCCGCTCTGGGCTAGCTCTAGCAAGTCGGGGCGCTCTGCGGCTCCCCCGCTGCCTGTCGGCTGTCCCGCGAAGCGCTGCCCTGAGCCGGAGCCATGTGCCCCTTCTCCATCAACAACGCGATCACGAGCCGTCAATTGCGCCACAGCTGTAGCCAGCTCTCGCAGTAATGAAGACTGGGCCCTCATATCTGCGTTCAGCGACTCCAACGTCGGCTCAGCGACGGGTTCTTCTCCATCTGGCATGGTAACGCACGGACGTACGGACGAGAATATCACACTCGGGTGGCGAGCCGGGTGTGGTCTTGAACAACCTGGGGTGACCTTGCTCGCAACGGGTTACGAGACAGTTTTTACATCGCTGCGTGGAACGCAGCGAAATCTGGAAGATGGCAGGCTCAGCTGTTCTGGCTGCTTTTATGTCTACTCGTGCTGCACCCAACAAGGGCGCAACAACAGTTACTAGTTCCCGTACCACTGAGCAGCACTTGTAGCTAAAAAGCGGTTAGGTCAAGGATGGAAACCCCATAAACTAGTTTAGATCAAAATTGTGACCCTGACTAACGTCCCCGAATACCGCATATACTCTCGTCATTATCTGCTGCTTTATCGTCGCGCATACTGTCGTCGCGTATACTGTAGTATTAACTGTGATTACATGAGCTAGACGCAACATTCAAGAAATCCACACTGTAGTATGCTATCGTAATCCGCGGCCGCCTTTACCCGGCAGTTTAGGGTTGAGTCTGATTTTGCCAAAAGGTTGCGCAGGCGGCGTTACAACCAAGAGCCGAAATTGGCAGGAAGGTTGGAGGGAAAGCGTGGAGTGAAAACGGAGTAACGGGGGGGGGGGGGGGGGCTGCGTGTAACGCAGCGAAACTGGAAGATGGCAGGCTCAGCTGTTATGGCTGCTTTTATGTCTACTCGTGCTGCACCCAAAAAGGGCGCAACGACAGGTGCCTAGTAACCCGTACCACTGAGCAACACGGCAGGTGGAAAAGCGGTTCAGGGAAAGTAGGAAACCCTGTAAACAAGTTTAGAACATCTCAAAGTTGAGTCTGGTTTTGCCAGTCACGAGCGAACGCAGAGAGCGGTAAATTGCGGAGAAGGGGTAGCGCCAGGTCATGCAAGGGGCACCGGGAAGGCCACCGTTGCCGCGTCTTGTCGGACTTGGCGGAGGGTTGCGATGTGAACAAGAACCACTACGCGCTAGGCGAAGGAAGGACGTTGGGGTCGATGTAGTCCAGAACGACATCGGGGTTTGTGGCCCAGCCGCCTTGGTAGCGAATGTGGGACAGTGGAGCTCCGATGGCGTTAGCGGCAGATGCTGCTCCTTTGCGAATGCTGTGTGAGCTCCATGAAGTGCCGGCCGGGGAGGGTGGGGCGGCCGCGCACCGCCAACAAGACGAATGGCCGTAGAGAGCCAGTCCGACATTATAGCGGCAGTCCAAGACTTGGACTGCTCGCTCGGGGTGACCGCCCAGAAGTTTGTTTCGGCCAAGGCAACAGGGGCAAAGGGGGTAGACTGTACGTGGTCGTGGTGTAGGAGATGCGCTATGCGGGCGGGGGTGCTCCGACACTGCTGGAAGGAGAAGCACGCGCAAATCGTCGGGGCCAAGTCGACCGGCGCGGCTTTTCTCGCGGTACACCTGCAGGGCAATGTTGTAGTCGTCGACATGCACGTCCCGCACTCAGCAGGACACGCCAGAAAGTCCCCTTGCAAAGAACATGAAGTTGACAACCGAGGCCACAAGCCAGGGCTCGGAAGTCGTACTGGTACTCGGGGAAGGGAGCAAACACAATCGACTCTGCCCGCTCGACGAAGATGTGAGCGACATCCGCAGGCAAATGGACACGCAAAGGGGCAGCTTCCATGCGGCATTGCCTTAGCATTAGGCCACGACGAGCCGCGGTAAGGTGCAGGATGTCCTTGGCGATCGGGTCGATGTTGTGCAACTCAAAGAAAATGTTGATTGCTGACAGGTAGGGTTGTAACGACTTAGCCCCAATGTGCCCCCGCTCACCAATCCATGCAACGTACATGACGACAGTAGCAGTGGCCGCCTCTAACGGGCTGATGTTCTCGGAGTCGTGGCAGAATTCCGCAAACTGCGACAGACTGCCGGCGTGGCTCTTGAGTGTCTGAGCGGTGAGGGAACTGGAGAGTAGGTCGAGGGTCCATTGTCCTAGCTCGTCTGAACCGAAGGCCTCTTGTAAGCGAGACCGGAGTGAAGCAGCCCAAGGGGCGATGGTCTCGGGCTCGTCAAGTACGTAAGTACGGAGTAACAGGGGGCCGGTTCATATGAGCAAAATAGTTAGCGGCAGCACGTAGGTTTTTGGCGGCTGGCCGGTAGTTGTTGGACGGGTTTGCAACATCATCAGTACGGGTTTGCGGGGCCAGGTTCAGGTAGGAGGGCCGCCCCGCGCGCCCTTCGCGCTCGTGGCGCATGTCACGCGCGTAACGTACACGCGCGAAGCTTGGTCGTTGCGAACAACTTGTAACACGCAATGTGACAATTGACGGACGTAGCAATACGGTTTGAGAGGCGGATTGTTAGGCCGCCATGTGCAGGTGTGCGGATGGTTGAGCCGCACTCGGCTGTAGTTGTAAGAAGCGCCGCACCGAGGAAGGTCTAAATGAAGTCTGTAGGGTGGGTGGGGGGGGGGGGGGGGGGGGGGGTCCAGTCCGGTCCGGACACAGGGCGCTCATCCCGCTGTTGAGCTGCCAGGGTTCGCCGTGCGGCGGTCACCACAAAGTGGCCTCGCCAGGCGCTAGCAGCTCCGACGAAAGGCGCCCCACACCGTCACTCGTGCTCACACTCGCGGCAACGGCCGCGACCTCCGCCACGCCCACGTCCACGCCCGCGTCCTGCGGCCGCTGCCGCCACCCGAGCAGTAGCGGTAGCTTTCGCGCTGCCAGCGACCGTCGCCTCGAAGACGCGACGCTCGTAGTCCCTCATAAGGTTCTCAAAAATCGCTGAGCCGAGATGCTCAGCAGCGGGCTGAAAATGCTGAGCTCGCAGCACGTCCATATATAACACCGTGGTCACCGTGCACACGTTTGACCTCGTTAAGCCTCCGCAAGAAGGCTAGCCGAAAACGAAACGCCTTGTCGATGGCCTCGGCATGGTTCCGAGCGCGCGCGAGGTAGGGGGTGAAGTCTTGGGTGGTAGTATGGACGTAGGGCAGGAGCTCGTCGAGAGCCACGAAAAGAGCAGCCATGTGAGCTCCGAAACCCATCCAGAGATACTCCTCCCGGGCCGGCAGACGCCGGTCATCCTGCTTGAGGTAGTCGTTCGTCGGGTCGGTGCTCAGGCGAAAGAGCCCAGGCACTCGGCTGACCGGTCGAACGGCCTCGTAACCATGCTCTGCTCGCTGCACTAGCTCTGGGACCGCGAGGTAGTCGTCCTCGTCACTCACGGATTTTGCTCCGACACGGCCGCTCTGGGCTAGCTCTAGCAAATCGGGGCGCCCTGCGGCTCCCCCGCTGCATGTCGGCTGTCCCGCGACGCGGTGCCTGGACCCATAGCCATGTACTCCGTCTCCGACAACACGGTCACGAGCCGTCAATTGAGCCAACGTTGTTCCAAGCTCGCGCAGCAATGTAGACTGGGTCTTCATGTCTGCTTGTAGCGATTTGAGTGTCGGCCCCACGACGGGTTCTTCTCTATCTGACATGATGACGCACGGACGTACGGATGAGAATATTACACACCGGTGGTGAGCCGGATGTGGTCTTGAACCACCTTGGGAGGCTTTGCTCGCAACATCAGGTTACGAGACAGTTAATCGATGCGTGTAACGCAGCGAATAAACTGGAAGATGGCAGGCTCGGTTGTTATGGCTGCTTTCATGTGTACTCGTGCTGCACCCAAAAAGGCGAAACGACAAGTGCCCAATAACCCGTACCACTGAGCAACACGGTAGCTGGAAAAGCGGTTTAGGGAAAGTAGGAAACCCCATAAACAAGTTCGTAATAGGGATCTTTCGGAAGACGTCGTACCATATATGCGAGAAGTCATGGGTTCGAATCCTGGACGATGTATTTCGGCAACATCGGCCCGGCATGTCTTGGGCGGTTTACCCGGTTGATACATTAGCCCTTCGGGGTTAAAATGAAGTAACGGTCCAAGGGCTATGCCTGGCCTACGACCGCAGTCGGCGCAAGAGGTCAAGTGCTGCTGGGGCGGCGGCTTTGGCCGATCATGTCCCGGGGCGCGAAGTACTTTCACTATTACGTCGTACAGTACTACGGGTACGGCAAAATCCAGTCGCCATATATCGAGGTACAGGTAGTCCGGTACCAATATATATAATACCGCGTCCCTAGCAGTGACAGCGCGCATCATATATGCGATATGAAGTCCCAATGCTACAAGTGTTGCAAGGCAATATTCGTCAATGGCGCTAGTGTAGTTGCGCATTGCGCGACAATGTTGTTAGTGTTGCAAGGCAATATATGCATCAATGACGCTAGTTTAGCTGCAAATTGTACGACAATGCTACTAGTGTTGCAAGGCAATATGCGCCAATGGCACTGGTGTAGCTGCGCATTGCGCGACATTGTTGCTAGTGCTGCATGGCAATATGCGACAATGGCGCTGGCGTAGCTGTGATACTACCACAAATTTCGTTACACAATACACTACATTGTCACCGCCGATGCCCACTATCTACATTACGGCGCCATTGTGAGTGAGCAAGGCGGAAATAACCCTACTCGTTCATCAAAGTAATGGGCCAGAATTAATCACTGCTTGGCTGCATTGTCATGCAACTCACACATTTCATCACCGACATGATATCATTTAGGATTACTGATAAGTCATCACTTGGCTGTGAATCACTGAACTCAATGTAGGTGCGTGGTGTAGCGGTGTTAATAAGCAATCCCACGCTAACGCGTAGTCGTTGGTGATGTTGCATGTGTTCACGGTGCTAAACCACCGGATGCGCAGCTTGGCATCCGCCGGCGCCTGGTACACGACGGCGGCAAACCCGTGCACCCGATCGATGGCAAACCCGTGCACCTTGTAGTTTCACATATAGACAAGGTTGTCGAGATCTTGGACCGACAACTTGGCAGTGGGCAACGCGATGCCGTCCACAGCGCCGACAAGCCCTGAATAATGCCTCTTTGTCTCCGCCTCGAATTCCCTCGCTACATGCTAGAGGGCGCTCTCATCGTCGAGAGGGAAGCTAACTTGGCATGCGAACTCGGCGTTTACGGCTGCCTCAACAAGGTGAATGGTCGGGTACACCGTCTCCTCTACCACGCCGAGCATGTCCGCGATGTCCAGGTAATGATTGCCGGCCATATAACGAATCAACATTGAGGGCTGTACCTTAGCTGACACCGGCGGCAGCTTTCCGTCCAGGTTGCGTTATCCGCGCCGGTGGCTATCCGACTTCTTCACCCTGCTTCGGATTGCCGTCGCAATCATGTTAAAAAGCGGTAGCGACACCTTGTAGCGCTTCAACCACGGCCGAGAATTGCTGCCCTCCGTCAGGTAAGCCACCCGCGCCTCCCAGTCCATGCGCTTGCGCTGAACGCTGGGGTTGCGGTTGATGACCTTGTCTCCACGACCCCATTGGACTGCCCAATCCCGGTACTTGGCGGCCGCGCGACCGAGCGCTCGCGACGGCGGCAGCTCTCCGCCGCCGTTGTCTGCGCAATGTGGCGCCCATGAGGGTAATAATCGCGACTGTATGTGCAGTGCGCGCGAGCTTGCGCTTTGACAAGTGCTCGGCAAGGCGCCTCACGGTACACGATCTTGGGGCTGCCATGGTACTGTCACGAGTTTGGACGTTTCGGTGGGGGTGGGTTGGGTGGCGACGTGTAGCGAGTGGTGAGGCGTGGCGGACAATTGTCAAGGCCGATCTCGCCGGGCGGACGGCCCGGCGCGGCGGGAGCTTCCGCGGCCGTTACATCTCCGGAAGCTTTACCTGGTGTGCACCCATTCGGCAGTGACCTTGGGCACGCGTTGGACTATCGAGGAGGGGGATATGATGATTCAAATGCCGTACAACCCGCTATTTTGAATGTATCCTATCTGGTATGATCGGATACATTTTTGCACCCAATTCTCGTACGCGCGAATAGCGGTGTCGAAATCACGAATGGGTTATTAGTATCTCATATAGGACGGAGGTTAGCATGTCGTGGTCATTGTTGTACGTTGTGATCCTTGTTTCCGCCCTACTCCGGCGGTTCCTTTTGTAATCCGGGTTGCCCTCTTTCGGCATGCCCGGTGCTCTTCCCTTTACGGTTTATAAGGTTCCCGGAAACTTTGCACTAAAATCCTGATGCAGCCTTCGTTGCCTCGGTTAAATGCTATAAATTCCGGATTTGGTGCCCTCCGTAGTCCGGTGACATGGTATGTGCAGGTACTATCCAGACATTTTTCCTTGGCGGAGCAACGTTTGGATAACTCCGTGCATCCCCTTATTGCCAAAACTGGAGATTTCTGTAATTCCGGACTAAATTTCATTTGTCTCCGACCATAATTTTTGCAGATGCCTTGCCTGCCACGAGTTGTCCCTGTTTGAATGATCCGCGTCCCCGATACTTTCTCTGTAAACGTATTTCCTTCCGGCGGTCTTGCGCAGTCTGCTAAACCCCATGTTCTATTCTCATCCTCGGCTGTCACTGTTTCCCTCGCGGTTCCCGTTTTTGCCCTGTGGGGATCTACATTTAATCCTTATTTATTTAATAAAAAAATTCCGAGCTTGATCTGGTTTTGGCTCCTGACTTAGTTGGCTGGGGTGGTGTGGAACCCTTCCTAGAACCCTACCCTCAGCTGCTGCTGTTCTCCCCCCTAGGCCGATGCTGCATCGAAAAGGGCATAGTGCAGTTATCTGGGTTATTATTTCCTGCTGCTGATGACGATTCTTGTTGACATGTAAATTGATCTTCCCATATATGCCTAAAGTAGGCTTTCACCGCTATTGCTGGTGCGTATTTCGGCATTGATGTTGCTTGGAGTAATCTTCCCGTACATTCCCAATCGCCTGCCTTGCCTCGTGGCTGGGCTTGCCGGACTACAGACAGACATGAGGTAACCCTTGTATTTAATTAACAATTTAATTAACAAATGACAGTGTCTGGGTGTCACTGCCATTTGCCGATCCTCGCCGATAATAAGCCGGGCGATCAAGACTATACGCAGCGCTGTCTTGGCGCCCCAGGGTGTGAGTGATTGGGGTCGCGGTGCTGGTGGCAGTTTTGCGCTTTCTAAGGTGGCGGCTGCCCCTGCTTCTGTGCAGCAATATGCCCTTCGCTCGGCTGCTGCTCTGGCTTCCGCCGTGCGGGTGGTTTCTCGTTGCGAGAGGCATGTGACCACCCAGCGCCGTCGCGGGATTCTGCGCGAGTTCGAGACTTGGGCGAGCACCGTGCCGCCGCCGTTGACTCTTACCCCCGAGACATGTGCCGAGTGGGACGTGCTAATTTTCTTTGATGAATATTGGCATCGCCATCATCATGGGCGCAAGACGATGCGTGACGGGAGCCGACCTGCGCCCCCGGGAAATGTGCGGCAAGCAGTGTCGCAACTGGCGACAGTCCTGCGTGAGGTGGGAGTGCCCAAGCACGCCAATCCGGTGTATGTTATAATATATTACATAAGGGCTTCCACAAAAGCGCACTACAAACAGAACTAACAGCGCTGTATGTTATTGTGAACGTCGTTAAGTACATGAGGGGGTACAAACGTGGCATGACTAAGCTAGGGTTACGTGGAGTGTGGAACCGTGCCTTTGGACTACGCGACCTTGGCGGGGTTAGTCCAGTTTATGGACGGACTGATCTCGCGGGCCGCCACTAACACGGTGATCATTGAACTTTTTGGTTACAGGGAGAGCGTCCGGAGAATGCACGCAAAGTACTGGGCAGGGTGATCATTGCTGCGGTGCATCGCGACGTTTGCATCGTGCTGTATTTATTGTCGGAAACCGCCGCCCGTGGCTTCGAGGCTGGCACCATGGAATTGGCAAATTTCCTGATGCGTGGTGTGGATCTGTTGACGGCGTGGGATGCCATTGTCGCTGGTCGTTTGACCGTAGAAGCCCGTGTTTTGGCCCAGCAACCCCGCTACGGCACCAAGGGGAACCTCACCGCGCACAACAGCGTTATGGCCGTTGCTGCCCCCAGTCAGCAAGTCGCTTTGCCTGCCCCGTCGTTTGAACCGCTATGCGGCCCGCCATGGCTGATGCCTGATGGCCCTTGGTCGACTTTATATTCCGTCCCCTAGCGGATGGGTGCCCTGCTGGATCTCGGGCCCATGGCATGAGCAGTAGTGCCGCTATGAACCTCCGATTCAAGGGTCATCACCTGCGTGCCGCTGGCATGTATAAAGGCCACACGTTGCACGGCGTGAAGCGCGGCCGTTTGTAGCATGATGTTGTGGCGGAAGGTGAGAGCATTACTGGGGCCTCCCCGTGGGCGCCATCGCCATGTGAAAACGGCCTTTGGCTATGTGCACCATGCTGCCCGCCATCAGGATCGGTTAGTGCAGATGGCGGATCTGGGGTCAGATGATGAGGCTATCTCTGATGCCGAGGATGAGTTTTTTTACGCGTTTGCTAGACCTAGATTTGTGATGTTTAGTGCGCTTGGCGCCATACCGTAAATCTAGTCGCTGTTGCCCCAAATGATCAACATCGCGATAACCTCGATGTCTGGTTGTTATAGTTCGGCTGATACTTGAGTCCCGCCTCGCGCGCCTTGCGCTGGACCCGTGAGCCTGGCCTGAACAACATCTGGGATGTGCCCTCAACCTCCTACTCGGACAGCGTGAATGCGTCGCGGATTGAGAGGGCGCTGAGCATGGCCCGTCATCCCGCCACCCAGTCTTGGATGATCAGCACCGCGCCGGCGCGCTCGTCCATGATGTTTTGGATGACGCGTGCCCTGTGGGTAAACGGCCCGTTGACCCAGCAGAGTGGCTTCGGAACCGCTGCCGTGAACCATGCTTGTGTGAACCCGTCGATGCCCGATGTGCCGGGGCAGAGTACTCGTGAGAAGAATGCTTAGATTTGGCGGTGATCTCGTCGCCGAATACGTCCAGAATCCGTTTTTGCTGGAACGCGAGGTTTGCTCCTGCCCAGCGCTGCGTGATGAGCTCGGTATGCCACGAGCTGAGCGCCCATCGCGGTGGGTCCTCCTCCTTGGAATCATTATCCGCACACTGCGTGAGGGCGTGTTCACGTGGCAGCCACTTGATCTGCAGATCGATGTCGCGCGTGAGACAGAGCTTGCACATCTCGCAGACCGTGTGAATCACCCGTGGTCCGCCTCGCATGCGCCTGATATCTGCCTCAGTGATGTTCTGAGAGTCCGTCAAGTAGACACTGCCGTTACTTTGTGGCACGACTTCTCCTGCACACCCCTGGAAGCGCCCCCGCCCCCTGTGAGGTTACCAACACATTGCCTCATGATCTCTTCAACAATGGCATTTGAGGAGAGAGCAAGCAGGCGAAGGACAGCCACGCGATGTGCTGTGAGACTGCCCCCCTACGCGTGCATCGTTGTGGTGGAGGTAAGTCGTTGCATATAGCAACGGCGCCAATGATCAACATGCTTACAATGCCGAGCGTCTCTGGGCGCACAAGGGCTGCTACTGGGTGCGGCCAGGTCTGCGGCGGGTGGCCAGCCACGCGTCGATCTTGGCCTTTAGCTCCGTGTCCGGTTTCAGCATGTCCACCGTGAGCTTGGAGCGGTTGAAGGGATCGGTCTCCTGGCTTAACAGGTGGCGCTCGATGGTGTTCCGGTCCACGGTGATACCGCTGTCCGGCAGGATCACCGGGTCCTGCATCACGCACGCCAGGATGGGGTCCACAAACTCGTCGGGCGGCTCGTTGCCGTCCTCGCCGCCTGCGGCAAGCCAACACCAGGCCCGCTGCCGGTCAACCGCTGCCAGCCTGTGCCGTAAAAAGGCGGGCAGCGCAGCTCCTATAGAGCTAAAACCGTGGGCCAGGGGCAGAGGGGAAGGGTACCAAATCACCAGCGCGGGTGCAGAAATTGAGGCCGAGAGCGGATCATCCCATAGGAGCGTATCTATCCCATAGGCTTGCGTCGACAGGGAGAGGAAAGGATAGGGCGACCAATGTGGGCTAGGGGGGGAAGGGGGGGGGTCTCACCGTCGCCGCTTGCCTCTGCCTCGGCTGCGCTGCGCGCTTCCTCCAGCACCTCCACAAAGCCGCTCAGCGCCGCCAGGCTGCCGGGCAGGCTGGCGTCGTCGGGGAATGCCTCGGCCCACTGCATGCGGCCGAGGTAGCGGAAGGGCTCGGTGCCGCAGCTGATGCCGGCCTCCAGGAGGGCGGCGGTGAGGGTGTGCTCCCGCGCCCCGGGCGCGAGCTGCCGCGCCTGCGCCGCCAGCGCCGCGCGGCCCCTCCTTCGAGGTGCCCGCCCGCCAGAGGTTGACCAGGATGCCCACCACCGGCGCCAGGATCACCGGCCGGCTGATCTTGTCCAGGTTGACGGGGCCCATCGCCAGCGTGGCGTCCAGCAGGTGCGCGTCCGGCCCGGTCGTGGTGTGGCTCAGCACAAAGCCGAGCAGCTCCACCAGGCGCGTGAGGTTCAGCGCCGAGCCTGCCAGGGCCGGGGGGGGGGGGGGGGGGGGGGGGCGCACGACAGGGCGTGAGCTCAGTTGAAAGCTGGAGGAGAGGACGACACGGGGCGGGGGGAGGCAGCCTCCCTCACCTCTGAGGAACACGGCGGGCAGCTCCAGGCTGATGAACTCCAGGATGCGCTCCAGGTTGACGCTCAGCTCAAACATGATGGTGCACTTGCGCTGGTGCTGCTGGAGGTCGGGCACGCGGCGGCCGCCCGCCTGGCTGATGTCCTGTGCGGCCAGGAGGTCCACGCCAGGGAGGTCAGCCAGCCGGGTCAGTCGCCCATGGTCAGTCGCCCATGGCGCAGAATTGCCCGCAGCCCGGATGACACGCTAGTTGGCATGCTACCTGGCAGCCCTCCCCTGGGAGTGAAGCACTGCAATGCCCTTCGGCCCAACACAGCTGTTGGATGTTGGGCCTAAAGGTGGCAGTGGTCGCCGGTACACCCACGTGCTACTACGGGTGCGGACATGGTACTAAGGTCACTGCGAATAAGAAACCTGCCCTGCCTGGCAGAGGTCAAACATAGACCAAACTACAACAGGGGAACTAAAGCGAATGTCGTCGTTAGAGGCTGCACGCAAGCCCAACTTATAAGGTATATTATATGTGCGTCGGCACCCGTGATGCCTGGTGGGGGACGGCAGCCCGGGGGGGTTCCTAGGCCCAAATTGGGAATCCGTCGGCAGCCACGTACGGGTGCCTACACACCCGCAACAACCCGGCATATTGGTTAGCCCCGATCGGCGTGCATGCCAGCTCTCAGAACATTTGCTGACGTTCCGCTATATTTGACCTCGAGCACGCGTCGCGTGGGCTAACTTGCGGTGTCTGTATTCCTGGGTTGGCACCCGCGCACATGTAAGTCCTCCGCAGCAGCTGACCGGCCGGCCCTCCGAGCAACACCGGAGACGAGCGAGGTGGCTAATCCGTGTGCGTTTCTGGTTGGGGGTGTGGTGCGCGGCACCGCCCGGCACGGCAACTACACGCCACGGCTCACCCGCAGCTCCTTGCACGCGACGGTGAACTCGGTGATGGTCCAGTTGAGCGTGTTGAAGAGGCGGTTGAGGAAGGCGTCGAACACGTCGGGCTGCGTCGCGCACACCTCCTGCAGCAGGCGCTGGTACACCGGGCTCGCCAGCTCCGCCGCCTGCAGGACGGCGGCGGCGTGACGGGCGGGAAGGGGGTCAGCGCTGCCGCCGCCGCGCTTGCGGCACGGCACTCGGCAGCTGCAGCTGCAGGGGCCGATCGAGCGACTGGACGAGAAGTGCACCCTGGCGCCAAGTGCACTCCCGGTACCGGAAGCCGATTCATTCCAGGGATGAGCGTGGGGCTCTTGAGGGATGAAATTTGGGGTTTAGGGCGCCGGTGCAAGCATTTAGTCAGGAGCTAGGGCGTAAGGGGTTCGGTTTAGGCTTGCGCCGAGAATTCAGGGCAACGCTTCAGTTGGCCAGACAAGTATTTACTAGAATCTGACGTACGTTACTATAGCTACAAGGATTTCAGCTTCTCTTGTGGCGTAACGCCTGGAAGAGGCAAGGGGAGCGCGCCCCTGGGCATGTTGGGCCGGGGGGAGGTTCACCTTGGGTGTGTTCTGGCCAAAGCCGCGGCCCTTGATGATGCGCAGCAGGATGGTGGAGATGGGGATCCAGAAGCGGCCGTCAAAGGCGGCCAGCAGGCTGCTGATCAGCTGCTCCCGCGCGACGGGGCTCTGCTCAAACGCGGTCACGTACTCGCGGTACTGCAGTAGCATCGAGATGCTCTGCAGCAGCACGTCGCGCAGGTCGGGGTTGATGATGCGGGCGTCGCTGAAGTGCGTGACCAGGAAGGTGAGCACCTCCTGCAGCCCCTGGTCCATCAGCCGGAAGAGCGTGCCGTAGTCCCCGTTGCGGCGGAGCGCATGAAACGCCTCCACCAGCGACTCCAGGTAGAACTCCGGCACGTAGGAGAAGAGCACGCGCCGCTGGCTCAGCACCAGCAGCAGCCGCACGCAGTGCACACATGCCTGGAAGATGGCGTCCCGCTTGGAGGCGCTGAACAGCATCACCTGCGGCGCCGGGGCCGGGTGGGCGGGGGATCATGAGCGCTCGGCACCGGCAGCGCAGGACAGGGCCCGGGCGGCGCAGCGGAAGAGGGAGAGAGGGCCGCGTGTTGAATGAGCGCTTGTGCGGCATGTTTGGGGGTTGGGCGGGGGGGGGGGGGGGCACCTTGTACCACGTGGTGTGGCGCACGCTCTCCGTCACGTCCTCGCGGAACAGCGCCTTGGCCTCCTTGAGGTGGCGCACCCACTGGTCGTTGGGCGCGGCGCTGGCCTGCTGCAGCCGGCGCTCCGCGTCCTCCAGCTGCTGCACCGCCTGCAGCTGGTTCTGCTGCTGGTAGCTGTACGCCTTGAAGTTGGAGGCCATGCCGAGGTGGTACAGCACCATGAGCGCGTCCAGCATGTAGGGCACCTCCGGCGCGGCCAGCACGCTGCCCGCCGGCTCGGAGCAGCTGGCGCCCTCCCCCTCCGCTGTCACCTCCAGCAGCCCCAGCTCACCCACCGGCACCGGCAGCTCCTTCAGCAGGTGGCCCAGCGTCCCCCCCAGGCGCGGCAGGTCCGCGTACATGTTCGACTCGCCCGGCTGGGCGCCGCGCAGAAAGAGCTCCCGGGCGGGAAAGGTCGCCAGGCCCGAGGCGGCGCTGGGCGCGACGTCCAGGTGCGGCTTCAACATCCGCAGCAGCACAAAGTACGCCGACAGCAGCACGCTGTTGTCCGACAGCCCCGGCGGCTGCACGTTGCGCGTGGCGCCGCGGTTCTTGGCGCACAGGTGGCGCACAAACACGGAGAAGCCGGTCGGCTGCGCCGTCTGCTCGACCTGCCGGCCCGTGCCACTCGCGAGGTCCACCTTGCCTGCCACGCGCTCCGCGGGCACGGCCGCCAGCACGCAGCACAGCCGGAACTGGTGCTCCTCCAGTTTTGCCACCGCCAGCTGCAGCGCGTTCTTCATGCTCTGCGCCAGCCGGTGGAGGGGCACCCAGCCAGACAACAACCGTCAGGCGCGCTGCACCTGCGGTCAAGAGCTGTGGCGCATCGCCGCCTCCATCAACCACACTGTATAATATATATGTATATATACATATATACGTATATATATGTACATATATATGTATATGTACACACATATATATGTACGTGAAGGAAACATTTAGACAGTGTCCTAAATGACTAAGTTATTCAGAGTAATAATCAGTTTTAACGACTACGGGTATTCAAGTACCGGTAACTACGGTGCCGGCGCACCTGCAAGAACCCTCACTACAAGCATCACACTGAGGTGGCTAGAAACCTACAAGAACAAGCGCTCTAGTTGCGCTATATTGTGTCTGTCGTCTACATTTGACCTCTGGCAGGCAGTGCAGGTTCCTGTTTGAAGGATTCTCATTACCGTCTCGGCACCCGTAACACTAAACTACATATGTAAGGATTTAAAGCAAAGTAATGCTAAATATGAAGTATCACTGTGTGCCCATGCTTGCAAGCTATGATTGGACTCGACATGCGCCTCCCCCCTTTGAAGCACTACTAACACTGCTTCCTTTTACACCGTTAGCTTCGAGTGGAAGTAGTACAAGCCTCAGTCTGGAACAGCTTTTCGCCCTGCCGGAGGTTGACAACCCGCTTCCCCCTCCCGGATCCTATCCCCCACAGGGGGGGGGGGGGGGAGGAGGGCCCTGCCACCCCCTTTCTCGACGCCCGCCTTCCCCCTCCCGTATCTCATTCCCCCGGGGGGGAGGGGAGGAGGGGGGGGGGGGGGGGGACCTTCATGCGCTCCTCGCTGCAGCACTCCTCGTCGACGTACTTGCTCTGCCACCACACACTGGGCAGCAGCGCCTTGAGGTCCTTGGCGGTGGGCTGCTTGCGCGTGAGGAAGCTCTCCAGGTTGGCCCACAGGTCGGGCATGTCCAGCCAGGCGCGCTGCACCGCCGGCACGTACGTCAGCAGGCACTGCGCGAGCGCGAGGAAGGGGTAGCTGGCGGTGCAGGGGAAGTCCGCGGGCGAGAACTTGGCGGTGCGGCAGCATCGCGCCAGCTCGCGCAGCACGTGCTGCGTGGCCGCCGCTAGCTCCTCCGGCTCCAGCGCCGCCTCCAGCAGGCGCACCGCCCGCAGCAGGGACGCCTGGTCGTGCGTCTCGGACTGCGCTCAGCCAGCGCCAGGGCCGACAGGTGGGGGCTCAGCCCAGGGCAGGGCCGCCCCCCTCACCCATCCCTACCACGGTGCCATTCACAGCGCGACCATCACCCAGTACCTCGCCCCAGCCTCTCACTCGGACCAGCGCACAATTTCCCCAAAAACAACCGTGAACTGCAATCGTGGAATCACACACATGCACAGCCATCAACGTCCCTTGCTGCGCTGCCAGCCGTGCTGCACGCGCTTGCCCATGCGCCGGCCCACTGCGGTCCGCTGACCGTCCCTCTTCGCCAGGGTGTACAAAGCGCGCCGCTTCCAGCTGCCCCCGATCCCCTGCCACCTGCTCCTTTCCCCGCTCATCCTTCCGCAGTATGATCGCACCCAGGTGCCCCCCCCCCCCCCCCCCCCCCCCCCCCCTCCCCCCGGCACCACCCTTGTCAAGCGAATAAAAACACTGCCTCCTAGTGCCCCGGGGAGCCGGGCAGGGGGATCCCACCTTTCGGTGGAGGTCCAGCAGGCAGGGCACGAGCGCGTCCACCGCGATGTACTCCCGGCGCAGCAACGGGCCCAGGCGGCACGCGAGCGTGCCTGCGTACAGCACCGCCTCGTCCTCGTCAAAGGGCGCGCCGCCGACGCCGCTGGTGCCCGGCTCCCCACCGCCCCCGGTGACGCGCGCAAAGCGGGCAAGGCTGTCCATCAGGTAGCGCCCTGCCGCGGCCTCCGGCGGGGGCGGCGGCGCCTGCAGGGGCGCGTAGTCGGGCTGCGGGTACGCGAGCGGGCGAGAGCCAAAGTTGACCTCGCAGCGCTCGCCATGCGAGAGGCTGATGGCGGGGAAATAGGCCATGCCGGGGCTGAAGCGTGCCACGGCGCTGAACGCCACGCCGAGGGGGTCGCCGTTGCGGAAGAACGAGATCTCGCCCTTCTCCAGATCGATGCCGCAGCCGATGATGTCCCCCGCCGCCCAGTTCTCGCCATACTGCTGGCAGTTGACGTTCCACTTCTTGCGGCGCTTGCCGTCGTACGCGTAGCTGTCCACCGCGTCGCCGACGCCCTCCTCGTTGGTGAAGGGGCACCACATCGTGGCCCACCCCAGCTGCTGGATGCCCGCTGTGCCCAGCGTCACCTCGTACAGCCAACGCCCCTTGTACACCGCCGCCGTGGCGCGCGCGCTGCTGAAGTTGCTCAGGCTCTCTATCGCCAGGTGGTTCCCTGAGAAGCGGATGCTGCCTGCCGCCGACGCCGCGTCCATGGTCACCACCTGGGCAACGTGGTTCCCCACAAAGGAAGCGCAATGGGGCGGGCGGTCAGCCAGCAGGAGCCGGCAGGCTTACTGTTTCTAGCCTGCCGCACACCGCTGCCGCGCAGCCACCTGGCGTGAGTGCCAAGCCAAGCCCACTCTACCTGTACCGCTAGCCCCTCTATCTGCCGGGCCCGCCAACATGACATAGGCGAGGCTCTCCTTCCCCTCCCCCACACCCTCCCCAAGGGCAAAACATATAGATGGCCCCTTCTCCAGCGCTAGATGACTGGGTACCAATCGCATGGTTGCTGCCCCCGCTACCTTATCCCCCCAGGGCAGGGCGGAGGGGAATGCTGGGATCACCTTTGTGCCGATCTTGCCCTCACCGGCGTCGTCCTCCGCAGGCGCCACCGACAGCCCCGCCAGCTTGCCGTCCACCTGGGCCATAAGCGCCGTGAAGTCCACCTCGCCCGCCGCGTCCAGCAGCGCGGGCGGCGCGCCGCCGCCGCCATCGCCGCCCGTAGGGTTGCCCGGCAGGTCCAGTGCGTGGCGCAGCACGTCCGCGGAGTCCCAGCGCCCCGCGGCGGCGGCGCCCGAGGTTGCCGCAAAGCGCATGCCGCGCCCGGTGGCCGGCGCGGGGGAGGAGCCGCCCCGCCCGCGATCGCCCCCCTCGCCCCCCTCGCCGTCTCCCCCCAGCAGCAGCGCCAGCCCCTCGCCGCCGGCCGGGCTCCCAGTGGACCGTCCGAAGTCCCTCATGTGGTAGCCCTCCGAGCCTTACGCAGCGGCAACGCGGCCGAGAGAAGATACCACCCTGAGTTTCCTGTGGGACAGCGAAACTACTACAGGCCAAGCAAGCCAAGCAAGACCAAAAATTCCAAGCAAGGCTCCAGACACTCAAACCGGACCCTTCACGCCGTACTGTTGAGCAGCGGGGGCAGCACTTGACCGCCCGCCGGCGCGCGTATGGTCGGTAGTCGCTATCTCATATTTTGTTTAATATATGAGGTAGCTGCAAAAGGCGATCAGGAAACCACCCGAAAAGGCAATGGGAAGGCTATCTCATATTATTTACATGAGCTAGCAGCTGAAGGCGATATCGGAAATCACCAAAACAGGCAATCAGAAAGGTCCTCTACAGCGACTGCGGGGTGGAAGCAATAACATGAGAAGACGCAGAGTGGGCACGAGCACACGCATCAGACTTGGCCATCTGCACACCGGCAGAGAGAATGCCGCCTAGAGTACCATGCACGCAAGCCGAGACCCGCTGCAACAGCCCCCGCCGTGTGCGCGACAGGTGACGGCGGAACTCAGCAGGTTGGCTGGCGACAAAGTTCCGAAGTGCCTGAACGGATTGACCACGAAGAAAGCAAGAGGTCGGGGCGGAAGGACCGCCAGGGAAGTTGCGCACAGCCAACAACACCGCGAAGATGTAGACCACCGTCAAAGCGGACTTCCCGAGACGGCCGCGGTCCTCAACCACAAATAAAAGGGTAGTACCGGTCGGTGAACACCCTGCACTGGGGCGGAAGACGCCCGGTCCGCTGCCAACTTAGCATGCTCCGCCTCGGTCGCCGCGATTCCCGGGATGCACCAGCGGGGGTCGTTGCTCGAAGTGGGGGTCGTGGAGGACACGCACGCGAAGTCGATCATGTAATCGCACGCCCCCCCCCCCCCCCCCCCACCCCGCCAGCGTCAGGTCCGACGGCCGCGAGCGGTCCGTTGGGCGCAGCCCACTCGTCTCAAGGGTCAAGTCGCCGGCTCCCGAACGGTCCCGGTCAAGCACCGCCCCCAGCATCAATTGCCACATATGCCCACAGATTCTTCAAAGCGGTATGCATGCGGTGCTTGCAGTTCGCTACGGGGCATATGGGTAGATGATCCACGATGAAATCCGTAGCGCTCCGGTTCAAGCCATCCGTAGAGCGAAGCCATAAGGGATCAATACCACACGTGGGGCCAGGGCAAGTGACAAGCGCGGAACCTCCGCGCGGGCAAAGGCCCAGTACCCGCGCAGCGGCGGCCGAATAAGCAGCATGGGGAATCTTGCGGGCGGACTCGTGATCCGATTGGAAAAGGGATAGGGAGCCCGGCCCGCACGCGCTGTACATGCGCAGGGTATCAAGTCGCGAGGCCGCTGCACCAAGCAGTACGTTGGAAGCTGAGATCGAGGGCTACGAAGTCACGCAAGCGAATCGCACCTCGAGATCATATATTTACAAACATGGGCAGTCACGAGGGCGGCATGCCGTTCCACCAACCCCCGAGCCGCGGAGCTCACTCCCATACTAGCTCCATATTATACGATCTCACATAGCTGGGAACGGCCCAGCCCCTGTAGCTCACCCCTCCCTGGGGAGCTCACTACATGCACCCTCTCAGGTGGTGAGGGACTATATCTTGAGCACGGCGGTGCCCCGCCGCACCGGCTCCCGTCTAGTCTCTGAACCTTCCCCTCCGAGCATCTTGCGTATCATAGCCAGGCACGGCTCTACACTCGGCAGTAGGTGGAGGGGCTTGGCTGCGTGAGACCCGATCCTGGGGTGGCGCTGGTAATTGGGGAACCAGGCGCTGCACATAAGTGTATCTCCGTGCCCCTCTCCCGCGTTGTGCCCATACCCGAGTTGCTCAACCTCTCGGAACCTCCAATGTTGTGTTGGAGGGTGGGAGCGGGGCCCTCAAGGGGCTTCCTCGCAATTTGAGAGTCTGGCCCTGGAAAAACAGCTCCATCAGGGATTCGAGCTGAGTGGACTTGACGGCAAGGTTTGACCCCGACGCACGGCCGCACCCTCTGCCGCACGCCGGGCAAGCCGGCTGCCGCAATGGGAGGGGTGCACCCTCGGTTGCAAGCGGGGGGATGTAAACCAGCTCGGGCCATATCGGACACGCAACCCTACTCCATGCGTGGGGAGGGGGGCGTGGGGTTCCACTGGCCAGGATCCGGTGCGGCCCCCCGCACCGCAGGCGGGTCCCCGAAGTCTCGAGAGAAAAGGTTGAACATGGGCATGAGTAGAGGGCAAGGGGCATAGCATAGTCAAGGAGCACACACTTACACGAATCCTCGCGCAATACACATACTAAGGCAAACACACACAAAAAACATGCAAGCAAAGGTCAAGATGGACGGCTTCGCTTCGCCCGCTTTTTGTGCTCCCCGTCGCGCTGCGTCACCGCAGTCGCCCGCTGATGCTCTTGCTTTTCCCTCGCCTCGATGTGGAGCCACAGCGGCCCCATGTCTCGGTGAAAGTTTGCGCCGACATGACGTAGGCCACCTAGGGTGCGCCTCACTGCCCGCCACACCTCATATACAAGGTTGGAATGAGGCTGATCCGATGACTTGAAATTTATCGCCCATATCTCATTAGCTGTTTCTCATCAGAATTGTGCGGCGCTTGGGGAAGTTTAGTCGCTACTTTGTAGCAACAGAAATGTTCAGAACTTGTTTATGGGGTTTCCTTCTTTCCCTAACCGCTTTTTCGGCTACCGTTGCTGCTAAGTGGTACGGGTTACTAGGCACCTGTCGTTGCGCCCTTTTTGGGGTGCATCACGAGTAGACATAATAGCAGCCGTAACAATTGAGCCTGCCATCTTCCGGTTTCTCTGCGTGAAAAGCAGCGATTAATTGTCTCGCAACATGTTGCAAGCAAGGTCACCCTAGGTTGTTCAAGACCACACCCGGCTCACCATCCGTGTCAGTGTGAGATTCTCATCCGTACGTCCGTGCGTTACCATGTTTGATGGAGAAGACCCCGTCGTTGAGCTGACGCTCGAATCGCTGCAAGCAGACATGAAGGCCGAGTCTACATTGTTGCGCGAGCTTGCAACAACGGTAGCTCAATTATTGACGGCTCGTGACCTTGTCGTTGGTGGAGGCGGAGCACATGGCTCTGATTCCGGGCAGCGCGTTGCGGGACAACCGACAGGCAGCGGAGGAGCCGCATAGCCCCCCGACTTGCTAGTGCTAGCCCAGAGCGGCCGTGTCGGAGCAAAATCCGTAGTGAGTGACGAGGACGACTACCTCGCGGTGCCAGAGCTACTGCAATGAGCAGAGCCTGATTACGAGGCCGTTCGACCGGTCAACTGAGTGTTTGGGCTCTTCTCCGTGAGCACCGACCTAACGAACGACTACCTCAAGCAGGCTGACCGGCCTTTGCCTGCCCACAAGGAGTTCCTTTGGATGACGTGTTTTGGAGCTTACATGGCTGCTCTTTTCGTGGCCCTCGACGAGCTGTTACCCTATATGTCCCTCCTGCTAATCAAGGCTTCACCCCCACCTCGCTCGTGCTCGGATGAATCACGCCGGGGCCATCGACAAGATGTTTCGCTTTCGTATAGCCTTCCTTCGGAGGCTTAATGAGATCAAGTGTGTACACGGTGACCAACGTGTTTTGGACGTACTGCCGACTCAGCTTTTCAGCCAGCTACCGAGCACCTAGGCTCTGCGATTTTTAGGGACATGATGAATAATTGCGACTTGATGACTACAAGCGCCGTGTCTTCGAGGCGTCGCTAGCAGCGCGAAGGCTACCGCTATTGCTCGGGCAACAACAACGCTCGCTGGACGCGCCGCGGCGTGGGCTTGGACGTGGGCGTGGCGGCGGTCGCAGGCGTGGCCGCGAAGGTGAGCACGAGTGACGGTGTGGGGCGCCTTTCGTCGGAATTGCTGGCGCATGGCGAGGTCACCTTTCGATGACTGCTGCACGGCGAACCCTAGTAGCTCAACGGCGAGATGAGCGTCATGGGTCCGGACCGGACCCTCCCACGTTACAGACTTCTTTAAGACCCCTTTTAGAAGGTTCGGCGCTTCTTACAACCACAACCGAGTGCGGCTCAACCATCCGCACACATGTACATGGCGGCTCAACCATCCGCCTCCCGTACCATGTCATCATTGCGTCCGTCGGTTGTTACCCTGCGTGTTACGGCTGGTTCGCAACGACCAACTTTCGCGCGTGTACGTTACGCGCGTGACAGCCGCTACGAGCGCGATGGGCGCGCGGGCAGCCCTCTTACATGAACCTAGCCCCGCAGACCCGTACCGGTGCCGTCACCAATCCGTCCAACAACTACTATTGACCAACCGTTGGCAACCTAACCGCCGCGGCCGAGTACCTTGCTACAATGAGCCGGCCCCATGTTACTCCGTCGGTCAAGCGCCATACCTATATAAGTGACGAGCCCGCGAAGCTGTCGCCCCGGGGGCTGCTTCACTCCGGTCTCGCATGCATGAAGCGTTCGGCTCAGACGAGCTAGGTCCGGACCCTCGAACTGCTCTCCAGCTCCCTCACCGCTCAGACACTCAAGAGCTACGCTAGCAGGCTGTCTCGGTTCGCAGAGTTCTGCCACGACTCCGAGAACTTCAGTCCGCTGGAGGCGACCATTGCTTTTGTCGTGCGGTATGTCGCTTGGATTGGTAAGAGGGGTCACATCGAAGCCAAGTCACTACAGCCCTACCTATCAGCAATCAACACGTTCTTTGAGCTACACGACCTCGACCCGATAGCTAAGGATAGCATGTACCTCACCGCCGCGCGTCGTGGCTTGCTGCGCTACGGCAACGCCGCATGGGGCTGCCCCTTTGCGAGTTCCTCTGCCTATTGATATCGCTTACAACTTTGTTGAACGGGTCCAGTTGATTGCATCTGCTCTCTCCCTCGAATACCATTACGTCTTCCGAGCCCTCATGGCCTCGGTTGTCAACTTCATGTTCTTTGCCAACGGAGGACTTACTAGCGTGTCATGCCGAGTGCGGGACGTGCACGTCGACGCCTACAACATCACCCTACATGATGTGTACCGCGAGAAGTAAGGGACGCGTCGGACAGCGCGGCCCCAACGACCTACGCGTACTGCTTATTCAATTGTCGGAGCACCCCCACGTTGCGCGTCCCTCGCACCGCGTCGTCGACAACGTACAGTCTGCCCCCTGGCTCCTATTGCCTTGGCCGAAACTAACTTCTGGGCGGTCACCCCGAGCGAGCATTCCAAATGTCTTGGGCTGCCGCTACAATGTCGGAATGGCGCTCTACGGCCGTTCGTCTCGTGGGTGTTGCCCCTCTCACCGGCACTTTCTCGAGTTTGCACAGCCTTCGCAAAGATGCAACATCAGGTGCTAGCGCCATCGGAGTCCCACTGTCTCACATCCGCTACCAAGGTGGGTGGGCAACCAACTCCCACGTCGTTTTGGACTACATCGACCCCAATGTATGGCACGTGGTTCTTTTTCGCCTGGCAAGTGGTTCTTCTTCGGTCACATCGCGCCCCGCCTCCGCCACTTCCACGTCCAGCAATACTCCGCAGCGGTGGCCTTTCCGGTGCCCCCTTCGTGACATGGCGCTACCCCTTCTCCGTTAATCTACCGCTCTCTATGTTGGCTCATCACTGGCAAAACCAGACTCAACTTTGAAATGTTCTAAACTTGCTTATGGGGTTTCCTCCTTTCCCTAACCGCTTTTCCGGCTACCGTTGCCGCTAAGTGGTACGGGTTACTAGGCACCTGTCGTTACGCCCTTTTTGGGGTCCAGCACGAGTAGACATAAAAGCAGGCGAGCAGCTCTCCCGCGTCGTGAGGCGGAAGACGCGAGGAAGAAGCAGTTCACCCAAGAGCAACTCTCCCGCTTCATCGCAGCTATCCAAGAGACTCCTATGCCGCCGGCTGCCGCCGGCGAAGAGGACGCCATTCCGGGCGGGAACTAACGACTTGGCGTGGTCCCGCGCCGGTGGTAAGGACCAGAACGTATGTATGTGCGACATTCGCTCCCTCAAGTGCACCCCACTACCTTGATTGGAAAACCGCCCTCGCTACTGCCCCGCCCGCAGTTTCGAGATGGGATGCCTCCCGACAGCTTGCGACGTCCGGGGCTCTTTCCCATCGCCCTCGACCGCGTGCTCGAGTACGTGCTTGGTATCCCCTGTCCTCGGCCGGCAGCGGACGAATACTACCACGCCGCGTGCTACGGGGCCTACATCGCCGGCCTTGCCATCGAGCTGCATAAGCTGCTAGCTGCGGCGTGAGCCACCGATGTGATTAGACCAGCGTTTAATCAGCTGCTCGAGGCCGTCGTCCACAATATGCAGGCCGTCGAATACGGTCATCGGTTCCGCTTGGCCTACTTTTGCAAGCACTGGAACACGCAAAAGCAAATGCACAACGTACGGCGACACCTTCGCCCTCTACGATGGTGTGCTTGAGCTACCCCCGTCCCGGCGCGCAGCGAGAACGTGGGGTCGCCTGAGTTCACTGAGGTGCTTGCGCTCTACAACGACGAGGGTCTACAACGCGAGCGCCACGAAGATGTCGGCCGGCCAGCGCTTCGGCAGCAGTGGCAATCATCAAAACGACCGCAACCGTGACAAGAGCGGCAGCAACCGCGACAACTTCAAGACCGCGCGACTGGCACGCGAGACGGCAGCTCCACGAACCATCACCTTCGCCAGAGACACCGTCAAGGACTCTAGCAAGGGTAAGACGAAGGCCGAGGCCTCGACGACTAACATGGCCGAATGATGGGCGGATGCTCCGCTGTGCCAACCCCATTCAACATCGTTTCGAGGACATGCCTCCGGGCGTGCCTTCCAAGCAACAATAATGCACCGGAGTTGTCGGCACGAGCGGGACTCCCTCACTACGGACCCCCCTACATGGGTCGTCGTCCTTTTCCTACCGTCGTCTCAGTCAACCCCTCAGACTGAAGCTGGAGGGGTTGACTCAGCTTCAGTTTGTCCTTCTACATCACGAGTCTACACCGACTCCCCCTTTATGGCGCGCTCATCTCGACCTGCCGCGCTAACACCCTTTGCCCGCCGCTCGAATAGCGCCCTCGCGCGCGCGGTCTGTCGAGCTAGGTACTCGCGCAACGCCCACTACGAGGTCAGCGGCTATATCATTCTACCTTCATGGCATCATCTTCGTGCTACACTTGTCCCCGTGCGCCCCCCTGCGATGTCATCACCGACCTCCTCGACGAGCTTGTTGCCCTTACAACCTCTATCACCGACTACGGCAACATCCTTCGCGCCGGTGCGGCCGCATGTTCGACGTCCATGTTCTACTCCCGTGGTCAGTCTAGCGTCTCCTGCCGGCTTACGACATGGCCGTCGAAGCCCACAACGTCACCCTCTTCGCGTCGTCAACCGTGAAAAGGTGGGTCATCGCAAGCGTCGAGACAGGTTCAAGCACCTACTATTTAAAATCCTTGCTACCGCCGTGCCCGTTTCGACAGCCCTCATGCGCCGCTTCGGCACCGACGACCGCGACGCCGCATTCCGGGATTTCTCCTCCGCCAAGCAAGCAACCTGGCCGATTCCGGACGCTCCCCGGCGACGGTGCCACCCCACCCCTCACATGGAACGCCGCTATCCCTGGCGACTGGCTCAAATGTGCCGTCGGCCGCATCAATCGAGCAGCCCCCCCCCCCCCCCCCCCCCCCGCCCCCCGAAGGTTTTGTGTGGACATCGCACTCCTCACGGAAGGGCTCAAACGCAGGCGGCGTACCTTAAAGGTACCTTAAAGTTTGGACAAATCCCCCACTGGGGCGGTTGGGCCCGCAATTCTGTTGTAATCAACGACTACATACATACATCGACCCGGCTATACTTCCTACCCGCCCTGCCGCGCCTTTGTTCGGCTGGCTTCCTCTCGCGGTGGCCCTCCATAGCCTTCTCGGCAGTGACCTAGCTCCATCGGGCGCCGTACCGCCCCCTCCGCAGTCATGAAGACGGAGGTGGCTAACCTCCCTTGCCTACCTCCCTTTGAATAAATGTTTAGAGCGGTCGTGTTCTTGGGGTTTCCTTTCCCTACCCTAAACCTAGGGTATGCGGGTGCCGCCACCGGCTGCCCGCGTCCTCTCCGCCACATCAATTTGACTTGGCGGTCAGAAAGCAATGCACGCCTGCATGGGCCGTCTTGGTACTTTGGCAGTAATGCCGCGGCACGGCATTGCTTTGCGCGTGCCGCACTCGGCAGAAAACATCGGTCACTCCAGCACCCGAATCTTATAAAATAACCATCGTCCGCTAGACGGAACCATTCTCTTGGTTTTGTGATGGCCTCCTACCTGCACAACCCATCCTCCCTCCCCTTTCTGTCGCTCTCTTGCCGCAAGCCCCCCCCCCCCCCCCCCCCCCCTCGCCCTTTCCATGTAAGTCTGCGCACTTTTCGGCTAATCCCCCTGGCCTACCTCCCTTTATTGAAGTTTTTTTTCGCCGCCCCTGGACGACAGGACTGGCACCATTAGGCAGGGCTGAAATGTTTGCAGCCTCTCTATGGATAATATACCACTAGTCGCTATACGGCCTTTCAAGGACGTATATATTAATCGTTTTTTGGGCAGCAATCCAGTTAAATATTAATACCGGAAGCCCGGATAGGGTTTTTTGACCAGAAGCCCTGATGGGGACGCTCCGTGATAGTTGTGTAGTACCGGAAAAGACGAATTCAACATGAATTATAATCCTCAACGCTTCTTGTCACGCACGGTCATTTGACGACGTTGGAATATTTGAAATGTTTAAGTGAACTTCGCAGCCGACCGTGCGTGCGGAGTCAATGAGACAATGATGGCAACTGACAATAATGGCACAACACAATACTGACAGTAATACAATACAACTTTGACAATAATGTGCGGGACAATGATGATGAAAATAACGGCACTGGTTCTACTACCAGTCCTTTGTACTTGTAGCAAGTGTTAAAATACGTTCTATCAGGCTGTTCGTCAACCGCCGATGTAGCGGCAATAGTTCTGCATCGTTTCTTCCACCGTAATTCACTGTGCCATCACACAGCACCATCTGGCAGTGCGAGTGTAGGACCTTGCCCTGAAGCAAGACTCGTAATAACATATTGCCAAGACTGCTTGTTCGCATTACACCTCCACTAGGACGGGTATCCCTAATATGGTAGGATCAGTTTGTCCGAAATTCAGGTGATGAAGTGTTGTGCTTATGTTCTCTCATCATTGCACCAAGCAGTTGGTACGTCCATTGGCAGGCTGCGCAGTTGGAGATGATGTCTGAGACTACTGCAGGTTCATAGTGCACAGTGTTATTATGGCGTTGTTCGCTTGTTGTATGCATCAGCGGCACACACTGCACAGCAATAGTGCCGGCACAAGAAATATGAAGCACAGCGCACATTGGATGACGGGGGCAATAATTGATGCACGTCAATAGAATGATGCCGGAGCGAAATATCGCGCTGAACACATGACCGGCAAGATATATAAATATGTGCGGATGACAAGGTGAGCAGCGCCTTCGGGTACTCTGCACCTTTATAATTGGCGAAGCTCCGCTGTCGCGCCAGGTACAATCGTGACGCATGCATTCTAGATTGAGCAGGTGTAGATTTAAAAGCATTGTAGCTAAGTACACATTGTCACGTAATAAAATCGCTTTTGAAACCTACGGCACCCGGCTTGGTTTTTTAAACGTCACGACCTTTGCAAGCTCCCTGCTTGGCAGCCTGGGTACCATGCTTGGCACTCTCTCAAAGTAGACCGAGGGATCTCTGCTACCTCCAAACGCCTCAAACACTGAGGCGGGCGTCCCGTTGGTGTTGTCCAAAGCATATTCTCGGCGCCCTTGTCTGGAATGACCTGGCTTGAACAAACCCTGCTTGCCTTTGCTCACGCTGGGCTTGGAGTCATCTCCAACAAGGTCAACGGGAGCCTCTGTTGACGCTTCGGCTGTTGATGTATCCAATCTTCCAACCTGGGTGGTCTGCATTGGATACACATTAACATCAATGCTGGTACAATGGCGGATAAAAACCCATGAAGGCGCCAACACGGTGCTCGGCCGCCCATTTGGACGCAACAGAATTGTGTTGGAAGTGCACAGACACAGACACACAGCACTCCGAAGAGAACATCGTGGGAGCCTCCTCACCTCATACCACACATACTGATACCGCTCAGGCTCCTTCAGTAGCTCAGGCAGAGAGACGTCCGCATTGATACTGAACAGGTTGGAGTCTACTGCCCGCTTCAGCAGGGAGCCCGATGCGATAATGTCCTCTGGTCTCTGCCCTTGGTGCACAAGACCTTGCATGTACAGCTGCTTGGCGAAATGCCGCCGCACACGGGTGTCCTGATCAGGCATGCCCAGGCGCAGTTTGCGTTGCCAACTCCGTGGCATGCGGCGCTCGACACGGAGAATGTAGTGAGCCCACTGGCGCATCCAGATCTTGTCCGCCTCCCGGGACACGTCTTCGAAGGTGTTGTTCATCAGCGCAATGAGAAGGTTTAGCATGAGAACATTGGAGATGATGCTGAACGTCAGGTAGATGGGGGTCTTGATTGTGTAGAAATATTCCTCGCTGACAGCACCGATGCTGAAGCTTAAGAGCGACAGCCAAGCAAACCACAGGGTGCATCCCCCGCCGTCCTCTGACACTTGACAGGGGCATGCCTCACCCTCCATGCATTCCTGCGAGAAGCGGCGAGGGGACCGGATTATTCAGTGCATGTAACATGTAACACACTTTGAGGAGTGAGACATTGGCAGGCATATTGCCAAGGTGGCGCATGGTGCAAGTGTGGTCAACCATCAAGGGCTTCACCTACCTCCCGGATCAAAAGTAGAAGTGCCTCGGCGTAAGCAATGGAGATCACTGTGTAGATCAACATGAATTTGAATACGTCGGTTGTCATGTAGCCAATTGTCACCACCAGGTGGCCTAGCCCCTGCCAGCCACGAGCGAAGTACAACATGTAGACCCAGCCAAAGAGCGCCGCCATAGCCAGTGGGAGGGTCCTCTCCAGGTTGTTGGCTGACCCACGGCCATACAGAACATGCGTCCACATGCAGACGATGAAGCACCAGAGGCTGAGCTCCAGGAGACCACTCAGATGTTTGCACATTGTGAATGGCTCCTTCAGGGACATGGTCTGGAGCTTGTGCATGCCATATGCAAGAAAGCTGTCGTGCCTGGTGCGCGATGCGGTAAGACCTGTAGCACGAGTCAGCTTTCTTGACTTTGATCCTGTCCCCGCCCAGCGCGTGTGGACCCAGCGGTAGTGGTTGCACTCCACGTAGACAAAACGAAAGCGGTCGTACAGGTCGAGTGCACCAAAAGCGGTGGCACCAGCCAGAATGACATACTCCAGCAGTGTCGTCAGGGGACCATGCCTCTGCTGTGCGTGATGTGCTACGAGCACGGACAGCGTCAACATGAGTGCAAAGTAGGCTGCGGCCGTGACGTAGAAGTGGATGACTGCGCTCTTCTTCCACTTCTCCTGCAGCATCTTATTGATGAAGGCCTGCAAGAATTGGAACGCGCATAATTAGTATGCGCCAATGAAGCGCGGCTCGTGGGACGCTCAAAGGCAGCTGCCCGCCGAGCATTGCAAGCAAGTATGGGCGTACGTGCTCCAGGATTTCTGCGTGTCCCTGCTGGCTTGCAACTGCCAGCGCCGAGCAGACAAGTGGGTCACTGCGCTGATGCTCGGTCTGGTAGCTCAAGGAGCAGTACAGGTCGATCTCATCCTGCGAGGGGACAGCCGGAGAAGGCGGGGAATCAGAGGTCAGACAGCGCCAATGTTTGCAGTCGTACGAGTCAGCTGGTGACAGACAACTGCAAATGGAGCTGCGTAACTCACCAGAGGAATCATGCAGCACGTCACCGGTCCGAAGGTCCACAGTTCCACGCGTTCATGACTGCAAATGTGCTGGAACATCGTGGAGTCGTTGTGGCTGACAGCCAATGTGAGCGGAGACAGCCCATCCACGTTCTGGGGAGCGAGTATAGCCCGCAGGCAGAGCTCTGCCCTGATGCAGCCCTCCTTCTGCCCATACCGCCTCAGCTTGTCCAGCAAGAGCGAGTACATGCCGGGCAGGCTGTGTACGACTGTCATATGGAGCGCAGTGTTGCCATGCTGGTCATGGTCGTTCACCAGGTCTGCATGCGCCACCAGCTCCTCTCCACTGAGCAGCATTTCCACGATCTCTGGATGGCCAAAGCTCGTGGCCCACAGCAGCGGCAGCTCCCCGTAGTAGCAGTCGCCTCCCTGCTGGAAAAAGTGGCCGATGGCACGAGCCTGGAGCAGCCCTGGCACAGTGTTTATCATCTGGGTCATCACGTCACGCCACTCCTGCACCTTCTGCAAGATCTGCGCCTGCTGAGTAGCGCTGTCCACCTCTTGCAGCCGCGTCAGCTCCTGGCCCCACTTGGCAATGACCATGTGGAGCGCAGTCTCGCCGTAGAAACCCCCCAGTTCGTTTCCCCACGAGTCATAGCCCTGGCCGCACATCCAGCACCAACTCATTCAGCCTGTCCATAAAATGATAGGTACCTGCCGTGTGGCAAGTAGCGAGCGGCACTCACCAGCTTGATAAGCTCCGCGCCGTACTTCTCCATGAAGTACCTCACCATATCCAGCCTGCTGTTGAGGACAGCAATGTGCAGCACAGTTGCGCCGGCGGCGTCCCTGGCAAAGCCAGAATCTGTGTGAATGGCTTCAGGCGTAGCCTCAATGAACTCCTGGATATCCTTCACGGATTTGCCCTGATTGCAGATGATGTTCCATGGCGGCTCGGACTGGTGCTGGACAGACTGCTTGTCAATCGGGCTGTCCTCTTCGTCGTCCACAAAGTGGCTGGCAGCTGACATCACCCTGCGCCCACGGCTGAACAGCGTGGCCAGTTGACTGTGTCGCCTCTCGCTCTGCCATGCGTTCTCCTTGGTGATGCAGACAAGGTTCTTGGCAGCAGCCAGGGAGAAAAGCGACTCGTCTTCCTGCCTGCCCTCCGCCGATAGCTCCGAGAGCAGCCGCTCTGATTCAAGGCTGAAAGTGTTGTCCAGCACCCGGCCATAAGCCTCTTTGCCCGTAGGCCTCAGCATCCTGGTCGGCCCCTCGTTCCTGGAGCGCGCAACCACGGCGGTCTCCGCCGTACCTGCAGGCTGTGCGTGCGGGCTCGTGCTCTGCCCGTGCCTACTCCACAGCGGCTCCAGTCTCACGCGTTGTGGCGACTTCTCCGGGCTGCCGAGCACAGGAGATAACCCTCCAGGTGGCGCTGCACTCTTGGAGCGTCGAACTCCCACCACCTGTTCGGTTGTGTCTGCAGCCTGCGTGGTTCTCGTCTTGATTTGCCTTAGCCTGCTCTGCGGCGCCTCCACCTCGGCGCGTGTCGGTGACTTCTCCGGGCTGCCGAGCACAGGAGACAACCCTCCAGGTGGCGCTGCACTCTTGGAGCGTCGAACTCCCACCACCTGTTCTGTTGTGTCTGCAGCCTGCGTGGTTCTCGTCTTGATTTGCCTTAGCCTGCTCTGCGACGCCTCCACCTCGGCGCGTTTCGGTGACTTCGCAGGAGATAACGCTGCACTCCTGCTGGAGCGCGTCATCTCTGCAGATACCAGAGCAAAAAAAGGAGTTAAAAAAACAGACCAGGCGAAAACCATACATAGCTCAACATATTCGACTGGGACGGTCATAACGGAGATAGCCGACAGGCGGACAGGGCTGTCGCACAAGGGAGGTGGGGGGGGGGGGGGGGGGGGGGTGTTCGAGGACGGGTTGCGGCGCTCCCTCGGATCAGAGCGAAAGGATGAGAGAAGCAGGACGTGGCAGTTGCTGCTGTGCCGAATTCCGTGACCAAGAGTCGAACCGCGCCCCGCCGGACAGTGGTGCGACAAGAAACAGGTTATGTCCTACCGGTACGAAATAATAACGGAAGCAGGAGACTACGACATAGGTACCAGTACGCGGCACCGCCCCCCGGCGGCCCGGCGGCTGCTACCTGTAGTCGTCCGACTATCAGGACATCTATCCCAAGTAGCGAGTCCGTCTGGGCCATCATGGACCCCGTGCAGCGGCTTGGCTATCCTCACCGCTGACAGCGCGGGTGGTTGCTATCCGCCGTTCGAGCGTGTACGGGTAGCGACTACCCGTACTCGTTCAAGGTGGGGCGGATGAGCAGCAGCATGCACTATCTGACTATCAGCTGTTTCCACGGGTACGGTACCTGTTGCTGGCTGCTGCCCCTTACTCGTCCTCACCGTTACATCCACGCCTATGTCAGGGGAGGCGACATCTACACTGTGCGAGCCCGCTGCGTCATTTTGGTCCCTGGACCGTCGAGGTGACGGCGCGCTGGCTGCCTGCTCTGGAAACATCCTCTGGTTCTTATTCGACTGAAATACCCGTCCAGTAGCGGGGGCACCGCGCGCGTCGTCCGTTGCTGCTAGTCGCCGCCGCACGGGGACTTCCACAGACTTCTCCACGGGAAGATTTCTCCTCGCCCGGAACAGTGCCAGGCGGAAGCTCACTCAGGAGGCGATGCTGAACACAACGCTGCTATTGGAGTTGGACGCAACCCTAGGCACGGAGTCGGTGCTGATCGCGGTGCGCAGTAGTTGAGAGCGCTGCGACGGGATGGCGAGTACCTGGTACGAATCGTATACGGGTAGCAGCGACTGCGAGCGTCCGGGGCATTGACATATGCCATTTAGGACGAAATGGGACAAGCCTTATGTAGTCTCGATTCGTCCGCTGTTTTCGTCCTGTTATGAATAATATAATAATTGACTATGATGGAGTATTTTATGGTCCAATACTAAGTCGTTGCCTGTCCAGGCATGAGTAGAGTGTTCGCGCACACCCCCTCGCCGTAAAAGTAAAAGTAAAGTTCGCCCCGGGGACATCGGCCGAAGCCGCTGCAGCACTTGACCCCTTGCGCCAACTGCATGCCAGACCTACGACCCCCTTGCCGTATTATGATGGTACCCATTTTATGGTGACGCATAAATGCATGCCAACAGCACCCAATGCACGCGGCGTCGCGAGCTGGGAATGGCGTGAATTGCAAATTATTCTAATACTCTCCCTATGTTGCGTTTATAGGCATGATGCGAAAACGACATTGAGAAAGCGTGGCACTGTGGCACACATCAGCATGTGTTCATGCATATCGCCGCTCGAAGGGAGCCTGTCCCAAATATGAGTGGTGTTTGTTGAAGTGCACCCAACACGCTATCACAACCTCGATGATTGCTGCGCAATGAGACGCACATTGCTTGCAGGCCATGGTGGGCGGGCCCGGCCAGGTGGGTACTGGCCTGGTGGCCAGGTGGGGCCTAGCCTAGTGGCCGGGTGGGTGCTGGTAAATGTGGCTGCTCGTACTATACGATCCAAACCGAGCATTTTTACAATCGTTATCTTAGGGCAGGTTTTAGGTGCCAAGACGTCCATATGGCGGACCCGCTTGGGGCAGAGCTTCCGGCTGTCCATTAAAATGGGAATTTTAACGATACTTATTTCGTCAGAGCGTTCCTCGCGACGGCATGAGCACTCACTTGTTGTCAAGCAAGGTTACTGTTTCCTTGTTCGTTGTTGTCAAGCAAGGGTCAAAAGTGCATTATTCCACCGAATGATCCAACCCACCACCACTAGCCAAGGCCCCTGCCGGCATGTTACTTCAACAATCCATGGCCATCCGCCCGCCATAAGGCAGTCTGCTTGTAGGTGCATGTGCGGCGGCACGTGTGGGGTGCCAACCCCTGCATTGTGAGCGAAACAGAAACGCCGGCCAGTATGGCCAATCCCGTTGCACGCGGGTTGAACGACCTTCGCGCATCATTTAATCCTATGACGACAAAGACTGAACATAAAGGTATAACATACCAGGGTTTCAGGTCATAAACCCTATGTTCAGGTTATGAGCTTCTACCGCTGTGGAATCCGAATTCCGACAAATTAAGGGTATGGGACCTATGTGGTAGGGTATATTTATGAGTACATGCTGAGCTAAGTGTAGTTATTATATTAGCGCACGCTGTAACGTAAAAGACTGCAATAACATAATGAGCGCATCTGCCAGAAGACTGGAAGGTATAGGTAATTAGAAGATTACCTAATTAAGAGACGTGAAACCCTGCTAAATAAATGCCCACTAGGGGTCAGTCGCTACAGCGACTGCGCGAGTGAGAACGAAGCAGCACCGGTAGCAGAAGAGGAAGATGAGAACGCTCGGGCAGCACAGCATGCGGGAGCCTCACATAATCTTCTGAGCACCTTCGTAGCGAGAATTCCGAAGAGATAATCCCTACCATGCAGAAGGGATTATCAACATCACTGATAATCAAGCATACACGCCTTGCAACAACACTCGCCGAGACCGCAACATGTACTGACGGAAATCCACGGACGATTGGCATGGTAATTGCCTAGACCTTACTCGGAATGTTCATGGAGGAAGCACGTCCGAAAGCGGAAAGGTCCCCGGGGTAGGTGCGCATGGCAAATAGCACCGCAAAGACTCGACCACGGTCAAACCGGCCTTCCCTCGCCGGCCGCGATCCTCCAGCACAAAGGGATCACGAAACGTCAGGGAAGAGGCACAACCCTACCGCAACTTGTCTTTCTCGGCCTCAGTAGCCGCAATCCCCGGGACGCGCCACCAGGGTCCATTCCCCCATGCAGAAGCGGGGGGTTCAGGACACGCACGCGAAATCAATCAATCAAATTGCAGGGCAGGGTATTAAAACCCACCCCATTCCGCCAGCTTCGGAGCAAATGGCAGGGTCCAGTCAGCGGGCGCAAGCCACTCATCATTGAGGGAAACAATTTTCTTTAGCCTTAAAAACTAATGCTGGCACCCTCACTTTGACAGCAACAGTGCCACATATCGTTGCTTGCGCATGCTGAAACATTATGTATGGCGTTATACATGTATATCAAATCGCAAGAGATCTTAATAATCCGAGTTGTTAAGCGTCAAAACTATATTCATGACTGCTGCGACCAATATCCTGATGAGAAGATGTACCTGTAGCCTGGTGTATCACGGCGTGTCACAGGGCGTCCACTAAGCCTCCTCATCGTTGCCAACTTCCATTAGGTCGCAACATACTGCAATGTGATCAGAGGCATAGTTTGGCGATGGCAAGGCCTTTGCGCCAATGGTCTCAGAGGATAGGGGAGCCCATCGCCGTACAGCGGTCAGGCCTGTCGAGAACCTGCACAACAATCCACAACCAAATTGTCAGAGCAGCCTCTCACATCGATTGGCGCGTTCATGACATCAGTGTATGACAGTGTTACCAGCATGTCTGGTGGTCCATACCATATGTAGTCTATCACACGCTTTACATCGCGTATGCTGCCATCATCCACTGGGCGGAACTTCCATGTGGTGAAATTTGTTGATGCTCCCTTGGTGGGTTTGTAGTCCCACAGACTTTGCAGCCCCACATCCCGAAGGCTCTGCCAATAACAACACCCCCAAAGGGAAAGGTGAGCTTCTTCCAGGCGGATCACCCCAATATCCAGCACTCAACTTCAGGCAGGGGCAAGGGGGCAAACCACCTGAAAGACCTCCGACTCCTCAGTTGTGTTGAAGTCGCCTGTCAGTACCATATGGCAAGGCGATGTGTTGCCTGGCGGCTTTGCCCCATTGAGGTGGCCAGTAGCCACCAAGTCTGCCTGAATCTCCTTTAGCTGCTCCATGAGCTGCTTGGCCTGTCAGTTCATCGATGTTTTCGTGCGCATCACATACCGTACAAACACAAACTGTCTGCGGATAAATAACATCGACCCTTCCCCCCCCCCGGGAGAGGAAATTATTAAAATGGAGAAATAAGTCAGAATTCAGCACAAATACAGCATGAATACTCCGACGCGAAGGTGCAAAACAATTCATTATGTTTTGGCCCCGTGGATTGTATGCAACTCTACGGTATATCATGCATTAATAGACTGGACCCAGGGGTGGTTTGACTATGCAAAGCGTGTCCGATAGTATACCTGCTGGCACCGAATCGCTTCGCCTGGCAGTTTGGCCTTGAGGTGTGTGGTGGCAATCAGCATCGTGGACTCTGTGGCGCGATCGCGTAAAGGCCATGCCAGAAATCCCTGCACGCGCCCAACAACTGCGTTACACCCTGGAAGACTGTTATAAAGACTACGACACGCAACAATGGCACAGCGCAGTAGCTTGATGGATGGCACACTTCTCACCTGGCTTGTGCTCTGTCCGCCCTCGTCAAGGTATCGCCTGCCTGGGGAAGCGGTTCTCAGGTCAGGAAGTGAGCGTACTGGCATGCATGCATGTCGTGAAGAGCGACAACAAGACCACAGAAGAGAATGAAGAGCGTATATGAAATGACAGCTTTGGATGATGTAGGCGCGTACTGATTGGCTCGGCTACAGGTGCGAGCCTGTCCAAGGAGTAGAAAATACAGCATCCGTCCCCCGGGTAGCCATATCGTTCTGCGGGCGAGGGAATCTTTGGCGCAAACACCCCACGGTATCCTGCAGCCTCCAGCTTGGGCTGGAAACTGTCTCCTGCATGCCCATGCCACAGTACATGTGTAAAGGTGGTTCATGGCGGATAAGCCAGGAGACGCCGTCATGACAGTTGGTCAGTGGCCACCCAGCGCTGTCATGCGCTGAGAGGGTCAGTATCTCGATTTCCCGCAGGAGAAGGCGTGTGGCAGCCACTGCGGGTACCCTACCATAACGATTGACCTCCTGAAGGCAAATGACGTCTGGTTTCGATGACAGCACCTCTTGTAGAAGCAGCGGCGCCCGGAATTCCCACTCCAACGCCTCGGGAGGTGTCTGTGCAGTGCAGCCGTGCAAATGGAGGCATGCAGGTAACTCATCAGACCCAGCGGCGCGGTGTTTCGCTTGATATAGAGGGGCGCATGACACGTCCAGTGTCTGACCACGCAGTAGTTGGATATTATCTCAGACAGGTAGGCGGCATCAACCTTGACGAACTTGCCATGCTGCGCCAGCCCATCCGCCAGCACGTTGAACTGCAGCACCCGGAGCCGTCGAGTGCCAGGAGAAATTTGACGCGAAAAGGGGGAATCCATCGCGCCCCCTCCGCCTGGCGGCTGCAGCTCCTCGAACGTCCTGAGAAAGCGCGCCGCCCGCATGGCGCCCTGGGCTTTTTGGTGAGCCTGCTACAGGTGCAGAGTGACGTATCCGAACAGTGAAAATAAAAATCGTGCGCGGGGCTTATGTGCGACCCCGTGCTGATTTGGGTTCCCGCGTGAGCCACGAGCAACGGATTGTTGTTGTTGTGTTGGGTTTATGGGCAAATGCTGCGGTGATACCGCCGCCCGCCGCAGCATGCAGACGACGAAGAGTTTGCGCGTTGTATTCCGGCGGCCGGCGTGCGCGATGGTGGACGCTTGATGGTCAAAGCTTCGGAGCCTGTACCCAGCCCGGCAAAGTTGTATCGAGACTGCGACGTGGCAGCACCGGCGACGTCCAGTTCGAAATTTCCGGCGGGAACGCGATCTCTAAGAATGGTCGACTCCTCCGCATTTGTAGCTTAGTACCTGTAGGCGTTGCGATTGCAGCGGACCCGTACCCGTATCGATCCGGTCGCGAAGCCCATCTAAAGTGAATGGGCGGATAAATAATTTTTAAATAATACTGATCTGTCGTGATAATTTTGGAATTTTTACATCAGGGCTTCAACATATATATGCGCACTACAAACAGAACTAACAGCAACTTCGAAAGGTTGCCAGCAAAAGAGAGGTATAAGCCTGAAACCAAGGTCGAGCAGGAGGCCATGGAGCCAAAAACCAAGGAAGAGGCAAGGGAACCACGAAGTCGCCAAGTTGCTAGGAACCAAAGGGTCAAGGGAAGCACTGAAGCCAAGGAACGACCAGAAAGACCGAAAGGGGAACACGAAACCAATGGGGACCACCGCTACTGGGTAGGCCATCAGCCGCGGCGAGTACGACCTTGCAGCCAATGACCCGGGTCATAGCAACACAGGGCGACGAGCGACGCGACGTAGGCGTAGGAGCACCATCACGTGCCGCGCGCGCCGCCGCGACCCCACCCTACCGAGAACGTTGTCTGCATGTGCCATGTTGATGAGCAAGGAGAAACGGCGGCGCCACACAGACAATAAGAGCTGGCTGACTTTCTGACCTGTGTGTGTGTGTGTGTGTGTGTGTGTGTGTGTGGTTGTGTCTAGCTTTCGCGAGCTCCACAAAGAAGGCCTCAGCGTGCGGGACCAGCGAGCCGAACTCGGAAACGGCGAAAGGAACAAAGCGAAGCATGCCGGCCTGATAATGTTAGGCGCCTGTTCCTCCCTAAAGGGGGGGGGTTATCGGATGTCCGCAGAAAAAAATGCTGAATCCCAAACAGTATTGCGTACTTATTGCTGTACTGGAGAAGCCGTAGCGACGCGTACGGCCGCGCCTAGCCCCACGGGGGAATGGGACAAGATTATAGCGTAAACGGTAGAGGCCACTATACTTCACTTATGACTCACTCAAAATGGGGCAATTTACTAGCTTTAAACCCTGTGCAGGTTTTTAGGGTTCGCGTGTACTGGCACAAAGTACATGATCACTTGGTGGCGGCGGAACGAGGCAAAGGCGGCGGGTCGAGGCAGGTTCTCCGAAGGTAGGTAGGTAGGTAGGTTGCCGCGAAGTCGAGGCAGTTCTCCGCCTCCCACACCTGTCTAACAGTTCTCGCTGAAACAAGTAGGAAGTAGGGCTGCGGGGTCAGTATGGGTTCCCCCTTGCGGACTATACACGAACTTCGCGCTGCACTTGGGGAGGTGCGGGAACTCATTCAAGATCATGAGGGAATGTTGAGTAGGGAAGTTCTCGAGATGGCAACAAGTTGTATCGGGTCTGCCGTCGGGTATGCCCGTCTCCTCGCGTGGGGCAGCCTTGCGTGATGTTGCGACCTTGGAAGAGTCGTTAAGGGGGGGTGGCCAGCGCCCCCCTGCGTCTTTGGCCGAAGTAGTGGCGTCTGAAGAGGGTGCCGCAGGCAGCCCCGGTATGCAAGGCAGCGCTAAGCGTTCCGACACGGCAGTTGCAGGGGCCACACGGCCCACCCCGGCTGGGGCTGAGGTACAGCCACACCATATCGGTCACTGGCTTCCTGCCGAAGACGGCCACACTGAATATGCCGACTACAAAGCGGTCAAGTCGGTAATCTCAGGCCTCTCTACTAATTGGCGGTTCTTGTATGCCTGGGCGGCTACAAAGGTATGATGCCCCTCCTCAAAAAATTTCCGCGTGCAGGTAGCAGTCACCTGCGGTTGAACCAACGGATACATTGCAGCAAGGCCGCCCACCTTGCGACTGGCGTCGCTTCTTTTGAGGCCGCTTGCGACTATGCGGCAGCAAGGCGAGGGGGTACGTCGCTCGTGCAGCTAGCAGTCGGGGGGATGTGGGTAGGTCGAACGTGCGATGGCGACATAAGTAGCAAGCCATAAAAATGCAAAGGTGGACAACAACATTATGTCGCAGCAAGGCCGACCACCTTGGCGACGTGCGTCGCTTCTTTTGAGGGCGGCTGCGACTCGTTGGCGGCGGGCGAGGAGATGCGTCGCTTGTGCCAGCTTTTGCACTCGGGGGCTGTGGGTCGAATGTGCGATGGCGACATTATAATTAGCAAGCCGAAAACTGAAACAGCCTAGCATAGCCTTACCTCGCAGAAAGGCCGCCCACCTTGGCGACTCGCGGCGCCTCTTGCAAGCCGGCTGCGACTCGTCGGTAGCAAGGCGAGGTGGTGCGTCGCTCGTGCCAGCTTTTGCACTCGGGGGCCGTCGGACGAACGTGCGATGGCGACATAATTAGCAAGTCGGAAACTAACTAAAACAACCTAGCATAGCCTTACAGCATCGCAGTAAGGTCACCCATCTTGGCGACTCCCGGCGCCTCTTGCGAGCCGGCTGCGACTCGTCGGCAGCAAGGCGAGGGGGTGCGTCGCTCGGGGGCTGTGGGTGGAACGTGCGATGGCGACAAAATTAGCAAGCCGGAAACTACATGAGCCCATATCCCATAGCCTCACATCACAGCAAGGCCGTCCACCTTGGCGACTGGCGTCGCTTCATTTGAGGCCGGCTGCGACTCGTCGGCAGCAAGGCGAGGGAGTGCGTCGCTCGGGGGCTGTGGGTCGAACGTGCGATGGCGACATAAGTAGCAAGCCATAAAAATGCAAAGGTGGACAACAACATTATGTCGCAGCAAGGCCGACCACCTTGGCGACGTGCGTCGCTTCTTTTGAGGGCGGCTGCGACTCGTTGGCGGCGGGCGAGGAGATGCGTCGCTTGTGCAAGCTTTTGCACTCGGGGGCTGTGGGTCGAATGTGCGATGGCGACATTATCATTACCAAGCCGAAAACTGAAACAGCCTAGCATAGCCTTACCTCGCAGAAAGGCCGCCCACCTTGGCGACTCGCGGCGCCTCTTGCAAGCCGGCTGCGACTCGTCGGTAGCAAGGCGAGGTGGTGCGTCGCTCGTGCCAGCTTTTGCACTCGGGGGCCGTCGGACGAACGTGCGATGGCGACATAATTAGCAAGTCGGAAACTAACGAAACAACCTAGCATAGCCTTACAACATCGCAGTAAGGTCACCCACCTTGGCGACTCCCGGCGCCTCTTGCGAGCCGGCTGCGACTCGTCGGCAGCAAGGCGAGGGGGTGCGTCGCTCGGGGGCTGTGGGTGGAACGTGCGATGGCGGCATAATAATTAGCAAGCCGGAAACTACATGAGCCCATAACCCATAGCCTTACATCACAGCAAGGCCGTCCACCTTGGCGACTGGCGTCGCTTCATTTGAGGCCGGCTGCGACTCGTCGGCAACAAGGCAAGGGGGTGCGTCGCTCGTGCCAGCTTTTGCAATTGGGGGCTGTTGGGTCGAACGTGCGATGGCGACATAATTAGCAAGCCAAAAACAACAGAAGCCCAGGATAACCTTACATCGCAGCACGGCCGCCCACCTTGGCGACTGGCGTTGCTTCTATTAAGGCCGGCTGCAACTCGTCGGCAGCGGGGGCAGGGAGTGCGTTGCTCGTGCTAGTTGTTGGAGTCGGGGGCTGTCAGTCGAACGTGTAATGGCGACATAATTAGCAAGCCGTATAAAATACAAAGGTGCACCACAACATTATATCGCAGCACGGCCAACCCCCCCCCCCCCCCTCTCCACCCTGCCCTCCATCCCGCCTTTTCCGCATCTCTTACAATGGGCGTGGTGGTTGTCGCGCCTTTAGCCTCCGAGCCGCTGGCATCCGGCACGCCCTCACCACCGCCTAATGCAAGCGCAAGTCCAGAGAGTGTGGCTGCCGACGCGCCGGCTCCCTGCCCGCCGCTCTCCCCCGCGTGGCTATCGCTAGGCGTAGGCCAGCCCTCGGCCGCATCGCCAGCGGCAGCCGCCAAGCTCGGCAACATGTCTGCCGCTGGCGGGCCCTGCCCCTGACCCGCCACTTATTGCGTATCGGCCCGGCTAGGTCCAATGGCCAGGGCCGCCACGCGACGAGAGCGTTTGGCATGCGGGTTAGGAGCAGCGCCGCGAGGGGGTTCGTCGCTCGGGCCAGCTTTTGCGCTTGGGGTCTGCGGGGGCCAACGTGCGATGGCGACTCAATTAGCATGCCGTAAAAGTAACAAGTGCGCAACGGCAACAAAGGTGCAGCGGGTCCAACCCACCTTGGCGACATGAGGCGCCCCTGTCGAGGCCGGCTGCGACTCGGGAGCAGCGCTTCGAGGGGGTGCGTCGCTCGGGCAAGCCTCTGCGCTCGGGGTATGCGGGGCCAACGTGCGATTTCGACTCTATTAGCGAGCCGTAAAAGTAATAGGTGCGCAATGGCAACACGTGCAACGGGGCCAACCCACCTTGAGGACTCGCGTCGCCCTTGTCGAGGCCGGCTGCGGCTCGGCAGCAGGCACGCGAGGGGGTGCGTCAACACGACTGCCATACAACACGACTGCCACTCCGAGTACCAGGTCACCAGGCGCGCATTGTCGCGTATACCAACAGTAGGCGAGGATTGCTGCCCCAACCTTGTCGCTTCTTGCAAGCCGTCCACATAGTTTGTTGTCGACTGAAGTGCGTTTCTGCGGGCGACAATGGGGTTTCCTGCGACTGCGACGAGTCCAGAAGGTGCCGGCAGTGCATCCACCTTTATCTATGGCGGGCACTTTTGCATACATCACCAGGGTCTCAGGCTCCGCTGCGCCCGGCACCACTTCAGCGGTGCCCACCCCATAGTCGAGCTGGCGATCCTGCGCTCCGCCCTCTTCCTCACGTCCTGGGGAACGATGGACCAGGACCGCGGCGGCTTGACTGCAGCGGATGGGACGGACTTGTGCGGTGCTCCGGGGGAGGTGGGTGAAGAGGAAGTGACGGGAGTGGCAATAATCGGCGGCGGGATCGCTCCTCACAGTCGCGCTTGGAGCCAGCACCACCGTGCCCGCGTTTGCCCTTGCCTTTTCTCCCTTTTTGCTTCTCCCGGCCTGCACAGGCTTCACCAAAGGATTGCCGCAACTGTGAGCAAACTGTGAGGGTCGTTCGGGCCTTTTGCAGCGGGGGCAACGGGTGCGTCGCTCGTGCCAGATTTTGCAGTCGGGAGGTATGGGTCGAATGTGCGATGGCGTCTACATAATCAGCAAGTCGGAAACTAAAAAAACCCAACATAGCCTTACATCGCAGCAAGGCCGCCCACCTTGCGACTGGCGTCGCTTCTTTTGAGGCCGGTTGCGACTCGCCGACAGCAAGGCGATTGGGTGCGTCGCTCGTGTAGCTAGCAGTCGGGGGGGGGGGGGGGGGGGGGGGTCGAACGCGCGATGGCGACATATTTAGCAAGCCATAAAAATGCAAAGGTGGATAACATCATTATGTCGCAGCAAGGCCGCCCGCCTTGGCGACGTGCGTCGCCTCGGTTGAAGCCGGCTGCGACTCGTCAGCATCGGGCGAGGGGATGCGTCGCTCGTGCAAGGTTTGGGACTCGGGGGCTGTGGGTCGAATGTGCGATGGCGGCATAATAATTAGCAAGCCGGAAACTGCAAAAGCCTGGCTTAACCTTACATCGCAGCAAAGCCGCCCACCCTTGCGACTGGTGGCGCATGCGAGCCGGCTGCGACTCGTCGGCAGCAAGGCGAAGGGGGTGCGTCGCTTGTGCCACGTTTTGCACTCGGGGGCTGTGGGTGGAACGTGCGATGGCAACATAATTAGCCAGTCGAAAACTAAAACAGCCTAGCATAGCCTTACATCGAAGCAAGGCCGCCCACCGTGGCGACTAGCGTCGCTTCATTTGAGGCCGGCTGCGACTCGTCGGCAGCAAGGCAATGGGGTGCGTCGCTCGTGCTTTGCAATCGGGGGCTGTGGGTCGAGCGCGCGATGGCGACATAATTAGCAAGCCGAAAACAACAGAAGCCCAGGACAACAACATTACATCGCAGCAAGGCCGCCCACCTTGGCGACTGGCGTTGCTTCTTTTGAGGCCGGCTGCAACTCGTCGGCAGCGGGGGCAGGGAGTGCGTTGCTCGTGCTAGTTTTTGGAGTCGGGGGCTGTCAGTCGAACGTATAATGGCGACATAATTAGCAAGCCGTATAAAAATGCAAAGGTGCACCACACTACCACAGCATTACATCACAGCACGGCCACAACCTCACCCCCCCCCCCCCGCCCCCCGCCCTCCGTCCCGCCTATTCCACAGCTCTTACTGTGAGCATGGTGGTTGTCGCGCCTTTACCAGCCTCCGAGCCGCTGGCATCCGGTACGCCCCCACCCCCGCCTAATGCGAGCGCAAGTCCACAGGGTGTGGCTGCCGACGCGCCGGCTCCCTGCCCGCCGCTCTCCCCAGCCTGGCTATCGCTATGCGTAGGCCAGCCCTCGCCCGCATCGCCAGCGACAGCCAAGCTCGGCGACATGTCTGCCGCTGGCGGGCCCTGCCCCTGACCCGCCACTGACTGCGTATCGGCCCGGCTAGGTCCAACGGCAAGGGCCGCCACGCGACGAGAGCGTTGGGTGGGGGCACGTCGAGCAGACGCAGCCCTTGGTCGAGCGGGTCGGGCGGACCGGCTGGCAGACTCTCGAGAGGGTGGCCGCGTGCCGGGGGGGGGGGGGGGGGGGGGGTTGCTAGGCACCTCCATCGCGATGGGGCCTACCCCAGCCTGCATGGCAGTAACCGATAGCGTGAGCTGCAAGTCTCTATAGCTGCCTACTCACCAGCCGTGCAGACCTACGCCGAAGGTAGGCGGAGTCCATTCATGTCACGGATCCGGGCGTTCGCGCCTTTTTGTGTAAGTTAAGACCATGCATGCTTGTGTCGCGTGGGATCCTTTCCTATGAATAGTCGCTAACTGTCTGCCACGGCCCGGTTTGGGTTCTGCGCAGCCTTGGCGGTGGTGGAAAGGTAATACTAGTAGCGACTAGTAGTACTGCGCAGCCCCCCCTCCACTCGAGTGGGCGGGATAAGGGATGGCGGCGGCGACGGCGAGTACAGTACTTTGCGCTGTATATGTATGTCTGTAGTACATTGTTTGGCGCGTGAGCTAGTAAATTGTCCCATTTTCAGTGAGTCAAAAGTGAAGTATAGTGGCCTCTACCGTTTACGCTATAATATTGCGCTTTTCTCGCCCCACGGCTGCTTGCTCGCTATCCTTGGCGGCGCCCCTAAGCCGGTTTATTTATAGGCAGCTTTCGACACCCCCGCCGCACAATCATGGCCGCGGGCCGCAACTGGGCATCGCAACACCCACCTCCACCATGCCCGTCAGTGAGATTGATTGACCATGCCGAGGATAATTGTGTTGCATGTAAGAACATGGGATCGGAGCTAAACCGAACATACATGTGCGCAACAATATAGGACGGAGTAGAACGGCAGGCGCAACTAACATTGCGGCAACAAAGCAGGACGGTCATGCGCACCGATAGGGCAACAACTTAGTAGCAGCCAATAGTTCCTCAGCGGTGCCACCATGCGAACATGCGCGGCGCATCATAGCACCGTCCATGCGCAACATAGCCAAGCGCAGTGTCCGAGAGCTTATGTGACAGAGTGCACAGCATAGCATTCGTCCATCCATCCTTACACATCCATAGTATGGTAGGCTTATTCAGCCGGGAGAGCAAGGGGTTAACACTTCCACACTATAATCATATGGGTTTCTTCATAATTATCCTCTCTTGTGCGTATATGGCATGTGGCATTAGCTTACTGGCCAATGTGTACTTCCAAGCATTTATTATCAACGTTGAGATAATATCCCCATTGCATCCTTTGCAGTGCTTTTGATAACACTTTGTAGTACATGGGGATGCAACGGGAGAAAAAAGGGGGCGCTCAAAAAGGGGGGCACCTAGAACTACAAATCAACTCGAGATGGCCTAATCCTGACATAATGGAAAGATTAAATGGCATGCAGAATGTTGCACGCTACGCACTTTAATAAGTGCATTTTATGCGGGTTCGTTCGGCCGGGCCGTAAGACATTTGGCATTTTCAGCATCAAAGACTGGGCAGGAACGAAGATGTAAGACATTTCAAATTTGTAAGGATTTTATTTTAATTCTATTACCATTAGGCGGCCAGGGCGGCCGGGTACACGTAGCTCAGGGGTCTACCGTCCGCCACACAAATGTATTAGATTTTATATACATTTTTCATAAATATATATGTAAATATGAATAACACTATATTCATATTTTATACATATTTACATATTTACATATAGTTACATACGGATAAAGATATAAATAAATATAAATATATTATTCATAACATGTATTTACATTTACATATTTATCTATTTTTATATATTTTTAAGATTGCTATATACGGGGTTGGCAGCTGACAATCCGGCCGCACGGGTGTGTTATACGGCTCTGTATATGCTTTACGACTGTGGCAAATATACCACATACACCGCAGTATATTTATATCATGATGACGCCCTTGGTGGTGCCGGCCTTGCTGCCGTATTTACGGCTTTGCGGCGTAATCCCTATCTATGTTAACATACCCGCCCGCCTGCCCCCCCCCCCCCCCCCCCCCTCCCACCCGGCCGGCCGGCCGGCCGGCCCGTGTGCCTCTTGTTACCCGCGCATATGCTCGTCGGCCGTGCAAAGATGGCTATAGATGTGGGTGGTGGTTGAAAATCTAGCCGCACGGGCGTGGTATTATATCGCTTAGTAGATGTTACACGACCGCGTCATGACTATACCACGCCGTTATTCGTCGGTGTAAGAGTATGCTTCGCATCGATATTACGAGACTGTCCTTGCTTGTGGCTTATTAGGCCTGCCCCATGTATGGCCGCACCTACGGACGTATTCTTTATATCACACGGTCGTCGTTAGCCTAGTACACGCATTACACATGGCGCGGTACGAGTATCGATCACGGGCAGCCGAGTATCGTTAAGAGTACATATACCATCATGGCGGCCCGCCGTGCGCATCCGCGGATAGATGCTGTACTACTCGCTATTTGACAGACCCCCCCCCCCCCCCCCCCCCGACATGCCCGTGTTATGGGTGTCGAGGCCGGCAGGGACAGAGCGCGCGGTTGCGGTTAGGATGTGTCGTATGGACGGGGCAAGTGGCCCCACTACGGGTGCGCCCGCATCTGTTGCCACTTGCAACGTTAGATGTCGGCGCCGACGCGGCATCTATAAGTCGAGTCCCTATGGAACGTAGTACATCGTACAAAAACGCCGCTACCCATCAGTCCATTCGTACGATGACATCAACGCAACACCTTTGTAATATGAACATATTTCATATCTTTGCATTATTACGTTGGTATAGAACAAAACGTCACTGGATATATTGTGACCCTTTTAAGCGCCGTTTTGAACCCCCATATAATATATTTTCCGTGTTGCGCAATCGGGCCAATTTCACTAGATATTGCACCCAGTCCCCAAGCAACAACACAACGTCGCGGCGAATCAACAGCGACATGTTTAACGGCACTTGTTGATCCATGCTGGAGCCCCCGGGGCTGAGCTCCGCGCCATGTTATCGCTAAGAGGCCAGCCCCGCGACCGCACATTACTCTCATTATACAACCATGTAGCCCCGTGCAGCGGGGCACATAGATTATGACTCGTGCATTCACCATGTCACATCAGTCCATGCAGCCCCGTCGTAGTGCAACGGACTTAGCAGCGCAGTTTTGTATCACCTTTGACATCGATCCAATCATGCAGCTCCGCCCGCGCAATGGACTTCTAACAACATCGCGGATCTACATCACCACTTGAACAGATCAACACCTTGTCAATGTCCCCATAGTGATGACCCGTGGACCCCACGCAACCGCCTCAGTGTGACTGAATAACGGCGAATATAGCCCCCTCTAGAGTAGTAGTAGCGCAAACTACTCTCAATATCGATTCTCGCGCCCTGCCGTGGCGCATGTTTTGCGCTTTCAATTGGGTATAAATGGCTCAATAACCCAACGACACTTGCACTTACTTTCTTTCCGTAAAATCATTGCTGCAGCTCTGCGCCACCAACGCTCCACGTGTCTCCCCCAATAGTCCATCACGCAACCTTGTCCGTACCACGCCCACTGTTGGTACTCGTATCCATGCCGCCCCGCGTAGCGGCCGTCACGACCATGCCTCGCACGTGCGCTCTTTGTAGTCTCGCTCGGGGCAGCCGCTCCGCTATGGAGCATTCGCAGTTTAACACTGTCGATCCGAGGCCCGATCTCGTCGAAACCACTCTCTATCTGCCTCGTGGTCCCGCGCAGCGGCCGCTCCGGCGCGACCAGTGCTTCGGCGTGGCAAGACTACCCATACTATCTAGGCGGTTGGGAGGCCTGACAGCCCCGGACAAAATGGCTGATGGTACGTGCAATATATACATACATATATATATATACATATATATATATGTATGTATATATATATATATGTATATGTATATGTATATACATGCCGCAGTGGCTACTAACGCAGCGCCCCGCCACCCACCTTGATGTGCGCCTTATCTGCCCCTACTCCGCTCACGCTTCCCGCCCGCCGACGGCCCGTCGAAACCGAAGTGGTGCTGAGTGCCCTTCCCCACTGCCGTGCCGCCGCTTGCGTTTTTGCGCGGTTCTGGCCGATGTTCCCGCCGCGCGATGTGCCTTCCCGCATGCCGCAGTGACCAGTGCCGAGCCCCGCCGCCCGCCCTGCTGCACTACGGCCCGTCGTGTGCTCTCCACACGTCGTGCCCCCGCCATCTCCATGAAAGTAAGGCCGCCATCACGCCCCGCCACTTCCGTGCTATCGGCCGCCTGCGGTATTGCGCGATTCATCCGATTGCTGATCCCGGTGCGCGATGCGCCTACGCGCGGCCCGAGCTAACCAGCAGCGCCGCGCCCCGCCGCCCGCCATGTTGTGCGCCCGGTCGTCTGCTCTCTGCAAGCCGTGGACCCGCCAACCCCGTGAAGATAAATGAGCCGCCATTCCCCCTACTTGCCACTGCCGGGCTGGCGGCCGCCTTTTTGTGCATTGCTGAGGCGCCCGCCGCCAGGTAGCGGCCCACCAGGAGCGGAGGATCTTGGGTACGGCAGGCCCGGCGGCATCACCCCCACCTCCATCCACTTGGAGGGCGCTGGTAACCCCTAAGACCCGTGTCCGGCTGGGTGCGGCAGAGGGCTGAGCGGGGTGGCCGGTTGTGGCGGCTCCTCGGATCATGCGACGACGACCGAAGGAGCCCAACGGGGGGCTTTTCAAATGATACTCGTAGTCCCGGTAGCGCTTGCATGTGCCGCCGGGCAGCGGCCATGTACATGGGGCTGCGATAAAGATAATTTATCTACGAGCTCGGCCTTGCGTCGGCCTCTCCGAGATCCGCCTACGGGAGGGGAGGCGGGGTAAGCGAGTCGGACAAGGGCAGCCTACCTTCGAGGGTGGTTTGAAATGATAAAGCGTGTTCTCGTACCTCGGTACGGCTCGCGACCGACATGCAAAAGATCTGGCGTTACCCCCCCCCCCCCCCCCCCCCCGCCCCCATCCCCCAACCTGTATGTGTTCCACCTGTGAATCACTCGAATCCCGGCTGAGTACAACGGAGTGTTCGGCGGCGGCCTGAAGCCGATCCGTTGGGAACACTCGGGAAATCCTCAGCCATCCCGTGAGAACGGGCGAGGGCGGCGAGCGCGAGGAGACGGAAGCCCGGCACTTATAGGCGGGGCGGGCGTTCGGGGCCTCGAGAGGCCGGGCATGGCAACAACTCATCAAAGGCCAAGAGACAGGAGCCGGAGTGCCATGAGAAAGTCGAGGCCATGCAGCGGGAGGAGTCCGACGGCCATCTCGGTCCGACCCTGGATGGGCAGCTACAACGACAAGGCGCGGAGGCGAGCGGCGCGCGGGCGAGCAGGACCACGACGCGACGATACGCGCGCGGACGGGGGGGGGGGGGGGGGGGGGGTGCCCGCCTTTATCCCTCCGGTCCCCCTTGGGTATCCTACCGCAAGAGCTCAGGCGGGCAAGATGGGGGCAACATTGGCGGACCGAGGCCGAGGCCGGCGGACCGCCACACCCGGCGCGGTGGGGCGATCAGCGCCGCGACTTATTGGGAGATATTTTCAGCGATGGCGGGAGGGAGCCAAAACGCAACACGACGACTGAAATTTGCGCGGTACCGGTGCATTACCGATGTACATGAAAACCTTTTTAGCGAGTACTGTAGGTTCATGTACTCTACATGTACCGTACCGGTCGTATACGTGTACGATTATTGTTCTACATTTTTAACAATTTATGGGGTTTCTCCCACTTTACGGGCCAGCGGATGTCCGACAGCCCGAGCGCGGCCCCGTAGCGCGCGTGTGCGCGCATGTTGTTCACGGCGGGAGTCGGTCATGACCATTACATGCGTTCACGGCGGCTGACCGATCCACTTTTCTTTGCTGTGGCACTACGCTCCATCGTCGAGCGCACCTCAGCAAAGTCGCGGCAATTTCGCCGCGCAAGAGGGTCCCGGTCTTCTGCCATCGCACCATGTACAGTGAGCGCAGCCTCCCCCCCCCCCCCCCCCCCCCCCCCCGCCCCACCCCTTGGAGGAAACCCGTTAGATTTTATGTGGTTGCAGGATGGTGTGCGCCGCTTGCGACGCCAAACTTACTACTACTTGCAGACGAGCTGTTGATTACTCACAAACGTGAGGGGAGGACTAAGCCACAACGCTTCGCAACTCAGCGAGGCAGCGGAAAAGCCGCCTATAGCCCTTCGACCAGTGTCGACCAACAATGACCCGTGGTTGCCCCTCCCGCGGGCATAGCTCCATCTATACTAGCGCCTACTCGGCGTCGGTGCCGAGATGCGCTCCGGGCGCATGCCAACGCATGCCCGTCGGCTGCTAGCGCATACAAGCGCTTAACGTCACACTACATTGCCAGTGGCCAAGCCATCGCCGAATGGGCACATGGCTATATACTCCATCCCACGCCGCGGCATCTTTACTGTCCCGCGCACCGTCGTGGATCCCAACGCCGACATGGAAAGGGCGATGAGATCGAAATGGCGCTCCGTGAGGCCCTCCTGCGACATCCATCGCGCGCCGATTCCCCCAAATCCCCCTCCCGCGATTCCCCCGCCTTACCCCCGACTCCCCCTTTATGACACATCGCGTCCGTCGTACTATTTCGGCAGATGGCAAGCCGTTGTTGCGAATCGCCGAGTTCTCAACTGGATTTCTATAAGTGTACGCGTTCCGTTTTTGGATGAGCTCACTGCCCCCCCTCCCCCCCCTCACCCCGCGTCTTTCCATCAAGGGGTGTCAATGGAGGGTGCTAGTCCAGCCCAACAGAAGTTTATGGACGGTGAATTGGCTCGCTTCTCGGCCGTTGGGGCATGGGAGCGAGACCACTGCGCTAAATGGGTGATACGTATATTCTTGGTTTTTAAGATTGGACCAAACAAATGGAGGCTCATCGACGACCTTCGCCCCCCGAACCGCTGCAGCGAGACGTGCGATCTTTCGTTCGAGACGCTCTCGCATTAATTTTTCGCAATATCTTGGCGCGCCTCGGAGATTACATGCTAGAAATGGACCCGCGGGTTGGGCTTACGCCGTTGGAATCGCCCACATGGACATGGGCTTTTTCACTGTCGATTACCGTGGCACGACTATACCCCGACTGGCTGGCCTTCCCCTCTTTTGTTGGTCGTACCGAGAAGAGCCAACTGATGCCAAAACATACATTAGCAGCCGCCCCTGGTGACCTGCCGACGGGCAGGGGCCGCATAACGGACCCCGAGCAGACACCGCCAGCGGGCGCTCGAGCACCGGAGCGCGTCAACCGCGCCGGTCTCCATGCTCGAGATGCCCAACAACATCCTCGCGCTAGGGCATTGCGGCTTAACCCGAAGCAGACGGCACGCCATGTCGCCAGTTCCCCGGCGCCGATTTAATCTTCGCATGTTGCCCTACATGGACGATTTCATGTTCCTAGCTCGGACTCAGGCTGCCGCCATTTAGCAGCGCGACTACATCGACGCCACCTCTCACGGCGGTTTGGCCTCTTGCAAAACCCCAACAAGAGGGACAAGGGGCCCACCCTAGAGCTCGTGCAGTTGGGGCTAGAAATTGACATGTCAGGCTCGCCTACCCTACGGGCGCGAGCTGAAAAACCCGCCGTCATTGCTCGTACGGATAAGCGCTTGATCATGCATGCGAAAGGCGACCGCCGGCGATTGCCTGCTCGCGAATCGGACGCCCTCACAGGCAAGTGCCAGTTCCTCTAGCTACTTGACATCGCCCCTACCGGTTTCTACCTCCGTGAGCTGCATGATGTGCTCAACACTCGCGACTCTTGGCCCTGTCGCGTCAATCCTATTCACCAGCTCGAGCGTGACGTGCAATGATGGGTTGGCGTGCCCATCTAACTCAACGGCCGGCCCATCAATCGCCATGTCGAGACCGGTAACCTACACGTCGACAGCTCGCCGTACGTGTGGTCAGGGGGGCATTCTAAATGCGGGTGAGGCGAATGACCACCATGAGGCTCAGGGTTTTTGGTACGACGATGACCGCTCTGAGCACATTATCATGAAATAGCTCAAAGCCGTCCATCTGGCTATTGAGTCATTCTTCCCCATATGCTCCACAACCATCACAGTCGCATGCACGAGGACAATAACCGGGCGGTTTTCGGCGTCCTCACCAACCTCACCTCTCGCTACCCGCGCCTCATGGCCGAGCTGCGCAAAACTTGGTACCTCATGGACACGCGCGGTGTTACTATGTCCGTGCGCTACATCGTCCGTTCGTCATCGGAGAGTATCTGGGCTGACCGCCTCAGTTTCGAAATTGATTGCGACGATTGAGAGTTCAACCCGCATCGATTCGCATGATCGCTAACTGCTAAGTGGGGCGTCTGCACCGTCGGCCGCTTCACAACGTTCGAAAACGCCCTCTTGCCATGCTACAACGCCCGCTGGCGTGTCTCGCGGTGCGACGTCGGCGACGCCATGCGCCTCTCCGCGACGATGCATGGCGCTACGAACTCAAACCTGAAAATAAAGCACCCGTTCCTTGTGAATAAATATTCTGAATAGTTTATGGGGTTCTCACCATCGTAAAAGTAAAGTAAAGTTCGCCCCGGGTCATCGGCCAAAGCCACCCAAAACTTGACCTCGAGCGCCAACTTCAATCGTAGGTCTGGCATATATAGGCATTAGACCGTTGCCTCATCCGAACCCCGAAGGGCTTGTGGATCAACCGGGAAAACCCGCGACACGGGTTCGGACGATATTGCCCTGAAATGACAGAGCCGGGAATCGATCATGAGACCTCCTAACTAGGAGACTACCGCTGTACCGAGCGGGCAGACAACGAGGCATCTTTCTCCTACTCTTGTGCACGCGGGGCTCATAGTGCGCGTGTGCGCGGGCATGCATGCTACGGGAACCAGCCAGCACCATCAAGGACATAAATTACCTTCACGGCGGCCGACCGGTCCACTCTCCATTGCTGTGGCACGCTCCATCGAGCGCACCACAGCCCGCCCTCCCCCCTCTTTGTGGTTTGTTTGTTTGTCAGCCTGGCGGGATTTCCCATAAATAATGATTTTCAGTACCTGTGATCCTTACCGTCCTGTACATCAGTGAGACCTGGCAATGATTTTCAAAACCTGTGAAAAACCTTCTATTTAAAACCAGACGACCTGGCGATACTGTACTGGACTCGTTAATCTTCGACGAGCGCGCGTCGTTGCGCAGCAGTAGCGCGTAGTGTCCATTTAATACTCCCGCGCCCGCCGGTGGTCCAATACGAGTGTTCTCCCGTACACTCGTACAGTATTGGTTGCCCACGCTCACGCGTGATCATCACAAGCAGTATACTCGTACCAGGTACTGAACGACGCGAACATTTCTGTTCATATACGGTATACACTGAAGAACGTGGGTGGCGGCGCGCGGCGGCTGCGCTGCTGTTCGCCGCTCCCACCCCGCCGCGCCCGGCCGGCGGCGCCTCGCCAGCGCGAGAAAGTGCCGGCGTCCGCCTACGCATCATCCCTTCCTACCGCCGCCACCACCTTCGCCGCCACCCCTGCTCAGCGTGCCACCATGAGCTCCGCTAAGGTCAGGGACGTCCCCGCGGACCAGTTCATCAAGGAGTATGCCGCTCACTTGAAGGCTAACGACAAGGTGAGGCGGCCGGCGCTGGAGTGCCCTGGGCGGCGCGAGCTGGCGGCGGCTACGGGGCGGCGCGCGGCGAACGCGCGCGGGCCGGCCTGGCTGCCACTCCCCCGCGCTCCTGCCGGGCGCCAAGCAGCCTCGCTCGCGCGGGCACGGCGCACTTTTACCGACGCTGTAGCCTCGCGCCGCCACCTAAGGCACCCGTGGGGACAGCCGTTCAGGGGCTGCCGCACGAAGGGGCCCCGCAAAATCAGGGGTAATATTCCACCAAGAAATATATTTAGGCAGTGGATCCATCTGCCGGCGTGCGGGCTGGCAGCCCCCCTGGCCTGGCCAGCAAGGGGAAAAGGGTATACCATCTGCGTGACACTCGGGTACGGCGACATACTCTTCTTCATCCTGGTTTTGCATGGATCATGTGCTCTCTCATGGCTGGGCAAATGGGGCACATACAGGGGCTTGGAGGTGGGGTGTTGCCGGCACTACGACATCCTCCTCCCTCAGCAGGCCGTCGTCTGTGTTTGGGGGGTGGTGGTTGCGGGGGAGGTGAGTTGCGGTCTGTAGGGGTGCAGATACTATGCACTTTTACGTGGACATTCTGCTCGTAGCTTGAGTCAAAGGCGGATACGCAGTTCCAACCTGCCATCGGAGGCGCCGGGCGCACTGCGCTGCTCCTGCTGCTGTGAGGGCTGACAGCGTCACAGCACTGACCCGTCAATCTCCCCGCTGCGCTGTCCGCCCACAGCTCCAGGTGCCTACCTGGGTGGACCTTGTCAAGACCGGCCCCCACAAGGAGCTGGCCCCTTACGACCCGGACTGGTACTACATCCGGGCAGGTGATTGACCTCCACACGCCACTCCACCCTGCCCCCACCCGCACACCCCCTCTCTCTTCCTGCTCTGCTTTCCGCACGCTGGAGCAGATTACCTGGCACACAGCTCTGGCAATCGCAACACCAAACAACGTGCAAATTTCACCGCTGTGCAGTGCTGCATGTCCGGGGATACGCACGAGACCATGTAATCCCCGTTCCAGACTTTTTCCGGGGCCCAATGGCGGTGTGCTCATGGAATCCACCTGGGTTGACCGCCACGGCTGTGTCTGACGGCCCTATGCCTTTTTGCTGTGTGCAGCCGCCATCGCTCGCCGGGTGTACCTGCGCCAGGGTCTCGGCACCGGTGCCCTGCGCCGCAACTTTGGCTGCCGCAACACCAACCGCGGCACCATCCCCGAGAAGCACGCCCTCGCCTCCGGCGGCGTCATCCGCCACATCCTGAAGCAGTTTGAGGCCAACAACCTGATGGAGAAGCACACCGGGCCAAAGGGTGGCCGCAAGATGACTCCCTCGGGCCAGCGCGACCTTGACCTGATCGCCGGGCGCATTGCCGCTGCCATGGCTCAGGATGAGGAGTAGACGCCGCTGATGCAGGCTGCTCTATCACTCGTGTAACTCACTACCCACACGCAACGAACACGCCAACATACCATTGGGGCTTTTTTTACTGTGGGTAGCGATATACTGTGGGTAGCGAACACTGTGGAGAGAGGCGGCTACAACTCGCTGCTTTCCTGCTTGTTTGCTGCCCAGTATCGTGCCCCGCATTTGCAGCTCATCGCGGCGCCTTTCGCGGGAACCCGATGGCGCGGCTTTCATGGCGTCAGGCAGCTCCCTGAACGACAGAGGTGCTGGCAGATACTCCGGAGCAAATCTTTAGGATCAGGAGTCCCCATGCCACTGTATGCACACCGCTTGCTTGTGAGTAACAGCCGGAGTGACCGATCTGTTTCATTCCTAGTTTGGCATTGTCCTGCTCAAGCCTGAATAAAGTCTGAAAAACGCTTCCCTGGCGCTATAGCGGGACGGTGCCCTTCGATACCTGTCTGAATATGCTGACCGGTCCTTACAGATGGCGCTTCAGTTAATACGTACCCGTTACAAGTCAACTGATAGGAGTGCATCACGTCACCTTGATTCATGAGAATTGGAAAACAATGTGTGTGTGTAGTGTGTCCCTGTTGTCAAATGTTGTTCTTCACTCTCAAGCATGGCATCCAGAAGCACCGTGAGCACAGCTTGGAGACCTTGCTTCTGCTCATTGGTCTGGTGAAGGCCTTCGACCGCGTTCCACGTGAGCTCCAACGGTTGACAATGGAGAGGCATGGAGTCCCGCCCAAGCTTGTCTCCGTGCTACTCGCACTACGTCAAGGTGCAATTTCAGGTCGATGGCGTCACTTCCGTCATCGACTCCATCATCGGCGCTGAGGAGGGAGATCTATTGGGACCAGAGGTGTTCACATTCTTCATGGGGTTTGTGATGAAAACATGGCGTGCCGGCACTAAAGCGGAGCACGCCTCAAGTGTCTTCCGCACCTGGTATGAACTTATCATGACCGGCCGCAGACTCCAGACACGTGGCAACGAGTTCAGAGTCATCGATTCGGGGTACATACTAAGATGTCACGGTTGTGATTTTTGCCTCCCGTGCTGATTTGGTGAAGACGGCCCCATACGTTTTGATTCAATAATTTGAACAATGCGGTCTAGAGGTGCATGTCGGCTCACCAACCAATGCATCTAGCAAGTCTGGGCAGCTTCTTGGCGCGTGATTGCAGCGACATCGGTGATGTCATCAACATGATTTGGGTCGGCATGTAAAGAAAGTGGGAGCTTGCACCGGTGCTTGCTCGCATCGAGGAGCATCTCTTTGTGTGCCAAGCGACCCGTCTACACCACCCTCAGGACCTCGTCCTCTCCATCCTCACGTAGAGCTGAGGCTTTGTACTGCTGTGCTTGGCTTTATCATGCTCAATGCATGCGAGTCATGGCACAGGTCACACCCAGGGGCACCTAGAGATGCCAAATCTCTTCGGAGACAATGTGCAAGGAGCTGGGAGTCTACTTCATTTCACCACTACTGCATAGCCCGGCGGCAGCTCGTCTGGCTTGGACAAGTAAGCCCAACGGACTTTAAGCGTGTACCCCGCCGCATGTTGTCAACATATGAGCTCCTAGGACACTATAGGCAGCCCCAACATGACCTATGGCCGGTTCAGAAGGCCCTCAAGGTGTTTGGCATCAACACCCCATGGCAAGCAATAGGAACCGATCGCACATTCTGGCACCAAGCGTTCAAGAACGAGAACTTCAAAGGTAAATCGAAGAAGAGCAGGCGCAACCCTATTGGAAACCCGAGTTCTGCGTATTGTAGCCGCATCACATAATAGTACAGGAATTCCATTGCCCCGAGACTCCGTGTTTATCTACATGGCCCGTCGTTCCTGATTAGTTTCCTATTAGAACGTGTGTAACATTGATTAATGACATACATATACAAGTACGCAAATCTGTCGTTGAAGGGCTTAGATGATGTTCAATTGTATATATGACGCTCTTTTTAGACCGCCTACGGCTCCATTCTAGTAGCAGTGTAGGACAGCTTACCTCCCCCCCTCTCTCGCTTTCCATATCGACATATTCGTATCTTGAAATTTGAAATTATATCAACTTTATCCCCAGGCGTACCACGACAGCCGTCACACGGCCCGGCTGCATGAACCCGCATAAGGCCGGCCCTAGCCCGTACCATTCATCCCTCTGAAGCAAGGCCAAGCCTCTATTCTACCGGGCATAATAATGCCCGACTCCTAATGTTCCCGTACAGCGGTGCCAATTCTTCATCAATGCTACGAGTGCAGGTTTAGTGTATTTAACGGCCCGGTGATCACACGCGCACTACATGCGTCAAAAGTAATGAACGGTTGGGTCTTAATCCGTGCGCAGGCTACACGCCAGATATCGCCAGACTGATTGCCGCCCGGTGGCATACATCATCACTTTTCCTCGAGCTAGCCGCCCCTAGTAGTCGCACAATCAATGCGATGGCATATGGTGGACATATACGCGTTTACATCTAGCATTGGTGAAATGTTACATCGCATGTTCGCGGTGTGCATCTGGGGTTATCTGGGGTATTTCCATGCCCTACTCTGAAAACATGCGGGGTCATGTTGTGGCTATCTTGCGTCGCGAGCCCACCTACGGCCTCGCTAGGCGTATGCGCTTCAAAAATCAGCGCGATACCCGCCCGCTATAGTGCGCGGCGGAAAAACGGAAACTACCAGTCAGCAATAAAATGCGCAAAACTCGCAATATAAGCTTGCAATACATGAGGTCACAGTGGGGCTGTAAACTGTGTGCGGTACTTAGTCGCACCCGCGTCTTCACCTAATAGAACGCATGATGTACCGCCCAGTCACCTTACGACGCCACGCTCACAAAATTCTTTACATGAGCTAGCAGCAGAAGGCGATACCAGGAAATCACCAAAAAAGGGCGGGGGACAATCAGAAAGGTCCTCTACTGCGACTGCGAGGTGGAAGCAGTAACATGAGAAGACGCAAAATGGGCACGAGCCCACGCATCAGACTTGGCCATCTGCACACCGGCAGAGAGAATGCCGCCTTGGGTACCATGCACGCAAGCCGAGACCCGCTGCAACAGCCCCCGCCGTGTGCGCGACAGGTGACGGCGGAACTCAGAAAACATAGTACACCAACTCAGAAACCCAGCGGATGTTGGACTCCGAACCATCCTCCAAAAAGTCAAAGCCCATATGGGGGTCGAAGGCAACGAACAAGCCGACACCACCGCCAACGAAGTACGTAGCCAACGGCACTATCCCACCAGACACTACCGTAACCATAGGCGCGACTCCCAAACCGGCCGATGACGTGTGGCTGACCCCATGCCGAGACGTGCCGACCACCACTCACACCCCCCACAACCTGAAACCCGCTCTCCGGAAGCACGCCAACGCTATTCTATGGGCTGTGACGCCTCCGACGAGACCCTACACACCCACCTCATAGACAAGGCGTTGGCTACAGGTGCGATGCCGGACCTCATCACCCCTCGGACATCACCACCTCGGAAAGAATTCACAAGTTGGAATTCCTGTGTGGAATTCACTCAAGCCAAATGAGACGCAAATGCCAGTCATCCTTCACATGTGGAAAATGCGGACGGCACCTCATCAGCAACGACCACATGGCAGATAAATGTTCCTCAATGGCCGGCATCGAGATAGACCGACACAACATCACGCTAAAACTGCTCCTCGAAGAGCTTGAAATCCTGAATAACATACTGTCCACGGACGCGGGCAAAACACATGTGGCCGACTTCTCCTCCCCCAATAGAGACTCCTCATCTCCGACCTAACAGACATGATCGCACACAGTAGTCCCGCGCAATACCAACCCCCACCGCCTAACGGACTTCCCGAGCAGGGGAAACCGAAAGTCCTCAGAGTTACCCAAGCACCCATCGTCATGCTGCTCCCCACGACCATGCTACCCCCTCCCCCCCCCGCCTCCGCCCAAAACAAAAAGCAAGCCGGACCCAGTACGCATCGTCGGATTTGAGTAGGACCTGGCCACCGAGACCATATCTCCCAGCAGCGACCCTAGAGCCGTCCAACAAATACAACTAATCGAACTCAAGTGCTCTCATCCATAAAAAATACCAACGCATGGTGGACGCCCTACGTCAACAAGGTTGGACGTGTCCGATTGAAATCATCTCCGTCACCCTTAGCCGCAGCGGTACCATGCACAAACTCACAGTCGAAGCCATCCATAGCCTCCCGGCCCTCCGCCTAAGAAGAAACTTACTCCGGACAAACCCCTCCACCCCTCACCACCATTGCAACCCGCCTCTGTGGGAAACTTAAAACCCTGACATCCTCGAGTCGCCGTTGTCGGGAGTACGGCCGTTTCTTGGCTTTGCTTGGCCTTTTCGCCGAGAGATCGATTACCGTTGATAAGACCATTACAGTGGGCTACCATTATATCGATAGTACTGTCGACAGACTTTCGCTTTTCTTCCGTAAGAAAACGAATGATGTTGTGCCGGGATGACTGAGTCCTTAAGTAAACTTAATACCTAAGTTCATTAGACAGTACTTGACGAGATCTTGATAACAAAATCGTCGAACTCATGTGCATATTAAGAAAATGTCGTGGGGCGCTCCATCACGGCATGCGATGATCTCTAGTAACGAATTCAACTTGATGCTCGCCTCATCTCGTTGAAGATGACGAGATGCTTGAGCCGATTTACGTACGGATGTAACAAACGCGGTACTACTATGAGGTCGTTATGTATCATGTTGAGTTTCGTACGACTACCACCAAAGCAGTAGCTCCCTACCTCCCTCCCCCCCCCCCCCCCCCCCCCTTTCCGCCCTTCCCCATGCTCCTCCGCAAGAAGCTGCGCTACCCGGGCAGCGGCGCATACGGTTCTTGCGGGCATGCGGGCGCGGTGGAGCGGCTGGGCGACCGACGTGCCCCCCCCCCCCCCCCCCCCCTTCCCCGGAGACAAGCCGACACCTGCCTCCGCCTTCCCTCCGCCGTTGGACCGCCCCCTCACCAGGGCACAACCATATGTCAAACTGGCAAGACAGCCCCCCGCCAGCACAGCACCGACCACTGCGATCCCGCACCACTTGTTGGATATGGCTACACGCACTCTCAATCGGATATGGCTACATGCATGCACTCCTCCACATATCCCTGACAATCCCTCAAACCTAACAAACACGCTTCCGAAGATCACCATACACGAGACCATCGCTATGGCAGAGGGGACCAATATCAAGCTGCGTAAAAGGAGGAGGGGCATGGGCGAAACGGAGGGAGGTCGGAAATTGCATCCGTAATACCTAGCGCGATAGGGTTCCCTCAGCGGTGGGATAAAGCATGTCCTAAAAGCAACTCGACTTGGGCAGTGGAGAGCAGCAAGTCAGCACGTTGTAATTCAATTTAAATTTCGCACCCGCGCCCGCTATGTTAGGGTTACGCTCGTAACCCTCACTGCACCACTCACCTCTATACCGCACTATATATACCGCGTACGCATACACATTACTCCATAAGGACCGCTAAATCATGATGACATCCGCGTACGGCATTCCCTAGATATCATACGACCGTCTCCACGTTACTATCGTACGGCCTTTCCATCCATTGTACACGCCTTCTGTCTGCTGCCGGATACGTATACATGCTACTATATGATGACGCGACTGTATTGTACAACTACACGTTTGCGGGTACGAATACATAATGCTTGCAAGTAACCGACTAATTGTGCTGACGATGATGACAAATGAATGCTGATATGCGATATAGCCCGAAGATCCGTAAGACCTCCGAACAATCTGCCACGGCTACGGCTTTTGCTCTGGACAATCTGTCACGGCTAGTGCGTCTGCTATGTTCTAACCGATAGAACATATATTTAGCCATGTCGCTAAATATAAACGCCAATGCAATGCAACATATTTGTAATATTCGGTTCTTGTTGCGATTTTTGCCTCTCCGTTGCATTCGTATTACAGTACTTTACATTGGCATTGCAATCTCCGGCCGATACCTCCTTCATGCCCGCCACCACCCGCCGCTCTCACGATTTCGCCCGTACCGTGCCGCCACCGCTTGCACCCTGGCTTCACCAATGGACATCGAAGCCGACACCCGTCGCGCTCATGCCATCCAGATGGAGATCGATGACCAAGTCTGCATATCTCGACCCCCTACGGCCAAAATTGCCGCAAGTTACCTACTCAGCACGACCGACCGACGCAATCTAGCGCAACTCAGCCGTATTGGGTATTTTGGGTATTTTGCCATCGGTGAAAATTTTGGATCATTTGGCGAATTGTGGGGAGAAGCCATGGTGGGGGAGGGGTGTCGAGGGGGTCCAACCATGTCCACGCCGTGGCGGTGAGGGATACTACCCCGAAGTGGTTATGGTCCTGCCATAACGGAATAAGGGTTCTGTGGGTGTCGGTAGTTGGACAAGTGGGGGGGGGGGGGGGGGGGGGCGAGTGATCCCGGCGCGTCCACTGTGATGGAAGCCCGCCGGGGTGATATCGCTGGGTTTGTAGTATATCCGGCGATATATTCCAAATAGTGTGTCCTGCGGTCTGCGCAACGATTGTCCATAGGATATGTGCGTGTGTGGCCTAGTGTTGTGGAGTATTGGTACTGGCCCGGGTAGAATGCTTGCAATTCGTCTACAATGAACTCCCCCGCTGGGGTGCTGATGGGGGCTGAGGGAGGCAGTTGTGCGATCTGCGAAAGTTCGCTAGGGTCTGCCTCATAGTTAAGAAGGTGGCACCAGTTGGACCGTGCTGGATGGCATGTGTTCATTGGGCAGGGGGTGTTGTTGGCAGCGGTTGGGTCACTGGGCAGTGTTCGGGGGCAAGGTCGATTGGCGTTTTGGGAGGGGAACGGGACTGTCTGATTACATAAGAGAGGACGAGGGAAGGGGGGCAGGGGATTACTATTCATCGGCAAGTAGGGCGGCCTGGTTGTGGCATGTGGATGCCGCCTGAGAGGGGGAGGCCGTCAGGTGGGATGGGAGGAGGAGTGAGCCGTCTGCTGCGGATGCTTTTTCCTTGCTGGCCGCTAGTCTGGCAATGGACCGGAGGCCGGGGCGCGATGGTTTTTAATGGCGGGGATCAGCAGTGCGTGTGGAGGCGGATTCTGATTTCTTGCTGACTGCTGATGCCCCCGCCTCCTGTTGATATGGATTTGGTGGTTGGTATGAGTGCGAGAAGTGCGCGCTTCGTTGCCCCTTTGCTTAGGGTTCTGCGGAAGCTTGTCTGACCTTTCATTGTGCGACGGGGTACCGCAACTGCCTTGCTCTTTGCCATGCCCGCCGACAACCCCACTGCGGGGTTGACTGCCATACAACAAGAATATGCTATCCGACGTCGCTGCTGATGACGCTACGTAATACGCAATTGCGTCGACCTCGGCGCACACTTGGCTGACCTAGTGGGGCGCCGTTATCTAGGGCGAAACCTAAAAGTCTGTGAGTGATGGGGTGTTGGGAGTCAGATACAAGGCATTGGCTGCCTCTTGATTCGATAATATCGAATATCGATGAAGCTAGAGCCGGCACCTCAGACAAGCTAAAGCTGATGTGCGGCATGGGCTGGCACTTCGAGCACGCACTGTAATGTACTGTGTTTACATCTCAATTGGGTGTGGCCGCCAAGCCCCTCCAAAGTAAAGGTATATTTTGTCGACTTCGGAGCTATGGTGCCAGTGGCGGCGAAATAATGTTTTTGGAAGGGGCGGCACGCGGCCGCGCGCCTCGCGCTCTCTCCGCTTTACAAGCGGCGTTACGAATTAACGCCTCCCAACAAGTACTGCTGCGACAGGTGCACCAACTGAAGAAGCGTTGCCCTCCAAGGGGCATACAAACGCAGGTCGGAGTGACGGAAGAGGAAGATCAAGCGACATCAAGACATGTCAAGGTGTAGTGGGCCGCGGGGTCTTAGGAGCCTCGACTATCCCACTACAAATTGTTAGGAGGCCTGCAAGATCCGGCTCAGCTGTTAGTTTTTAATCTCTCCCACCTCGCCCCGCACGAATGAAGCTAGAGGAGTACCTGTCGGAGTCAGGTCTACGGCCTTGGCTGCTCTTCGACAATATACACAGTATCGAATATCGATGAAGCTAGAGCCGGCACCTCATCTTACTGGCTAATTAAACCCGTGCGGCACGGGCCACTTCAAGCAAAGACTGTCATGTATTGTGTTAACATCTCCATTGAGTAGTGTGGCCAAGCTCCTCAAAAAGGCTACGACTGGTGTGAATTACAAAAAGGCTACAGATAAGAGTTCACCGGTGATATAAACCGGTAATATACCGGTATGCCGTCTGACTACCATATAAGGTACCCGTACATCCCTTGTCCGCTCGGGTTTTAGGGTTTCAAAACCTCTGTTGAGCGGTCGTCTCGTACGCGAGAGGTCCGGCAATCGAATCCTGGCAGATGCATTTTCGGCAATTTAGTCCCGGGGTCTCCTGGGACCCGGCAATTTCGTCCCCAGTGTCCTGGGTTTCCGGATGATGGTTGATGCATTAGCCCATCGGGGTTCGAATGAGGCAATGGGCTTTCCTCAGTACTTTCCGTGCATTCTCTTGACGCTCTTCCTGTAACCAAAAAGAATTAATGAGGCAATGGGCGACGGGCTATGCCAGACCTACGACTGCAGTTGGCGCATGAGGTCAGGTGCTGCTGGGGCGGCTTCGGCCGATGTCCGGGGCGAACTTTACTTTTACCATACCTGTACCCTACAGGAATGGCAAATAAAATCTTATTTCCGCCCGCTCTTAATCCTTAGACGATGTCGACCCACATGACATATTCCAATGGTGTGCAGCGAATAACCCTTTTAAATGTGCTGCTAACCCATAAATGTGCTATATAGTCGCTATACCACATGGACGCGATTCTTACTGAAGGGGGGGGGGGGGGTTTCCGGCTCGTCCGCCGACCTCGGCTGCTGTATAACGACACGTCCGATCCTACTGGAAAGCAGCCGCTCCACGCGCCAGCGCCGATGCGCACCTTCGCACTACAGCGCTGGAGGCCACCAACCGCCTGTAACTGAAGCGTGAGGAGCAGGCTGCTAGGCCAGCGCTATGGCGGACGCATGTGGGCTGCCGCCTCAAGTGCCGGCGATGGGCGAGGCGGCGGCGGCTGAGGAATGCGGCGACAAGGCCAATGGGGGCTGGAGCACCACACCGCCAGAGATACTGGCGGGTGTGCTGGCTGCCGCCGGCCTGGATGGGGGCGTTACGATGGCAGCCAGGTCGGCTTGCTGCGCCTGGGCTGCCAGCGTAGACGCCTTCTGGCGGCATCTGCGCGTCAGTGGGCCGTCGGCGTGGCCCCGCAGCGGCCTCGCGGGCCTGCATCGTTGGCAGGCAAGGATAGGCTCTGAGCGCCCCACATGTGCGCGCCAAGCGCACACGGGGCTGTGGGGACCATGGGGCTATGCATCATTGTGTCCATCAGGATGTGTCGACGCAGCGCAGCGGGCATGGAGGGCACCCTGCCGGCTGCTGGTGGCGCAACCATGAAATTATTATTATTTTGTGAATATGAAATACCTTGATAACATCGGCGCGGCACTGCGGTATGCTGGTGGTGGCAAGAAGTGCAGATGGTCACTACTGAAGTTTCAGCATCCCTCCGCAACCAGTCTGGCAACTGCACCGACCGAGTTGCGGACTGACCCCCCAACTCAGGCCTTGATCAAGCTGCACCTGGCGGAGCTGCCTCTGCGGGACGACAGCCTCCGCGATGTGGCGTGCCTGCCTCAGCTGGCCTCGCTCAACCTGCGCAGCTGCCGCGGTGTGAGCGACGAGGGCATCGCGCACCTCAGCAAGCTGACCTCCCTCCGCGAGCTGGCTGTATCGCACTGCTGCCAGGTAGTGCGGCCACTGCATGCCGAGTGCCTCAGCCGCAGCACTAATTCGGTCCTGTAGGTCAGGAGGGGACAGGGCAAAGGGCAGAGGAGGACAGCGATGTTGGCCGTTCAGATGGGGCACAGGAATTGCAGCGGAGTCCGAGCTTCCCCATCAGCCCTTTTGGACTACCACAATGAAACCGGCGCTGACACTGCGCACCCCACCCCCAACTTTTTGCCCAGGTGGACGGCCGGGGCGTGGACCGCCTGCCGTGGCTGACCAGCCTGAGCCTGAGCGGGTGCGAGGGGGTGGAGGACCTGAGCGCGGTGGTGGCCCTCACGCAGCTCAGCCGGCTGGACTTGTCGTACTGCAGCCAGGTGCGTCATGTGGCCTGCCCATAGCCGCTGATGGCTGGGTAGCAGGACCTGATAGTGGGACAGGTTGATGGGGTGGCAGACGCGGCGGCGGTACAAATGGGCAGGAGTCGCCTTCCGCTGCTGCGGGGCTGCCTCTGCCACGGGCCATCTCTGCTGCTGCTCCTCTCTTCCCGCATGCAAATTTCCCCTGCCCTCCTGGCTGCCGTCAGGTGACGGACAGCAGCCTCCTGGCGCTGGCCAGGGTGCCCAGCTTGACGGCGCTGCGCCTGGGCTGGTGTCCCAATTTGTCCCAGCGGGGGCTGGCGGCGCTGGCAGGCCTCCCCGCGCTGCGCCTGCTGCACCTGCAGGAGGTGGAGGTGGAGTCCCTGGCCCCGCTGGCGGCCATGCCGGCACTGGCGGACGTCTCCCTCAGCGAGGCCCTCCTGACGGAGCGCCACCTCGCGCAGCTCGCGGCGATGCCGGCGCTCACGCGGCTCGACCTCTCCTGGTGCCAGTCCGCCACGGACCACGCCGTGGCGCAGCTGTGCGCCCTCACCGGCCTGCGCAGCCTCAGCCTCGCCTGGTGCACCCAGATCTCCGACGCCGGCCTGCGCCCCCTCGCTGCGCTCTCGCAGCTGGAGCAGCTCAACCTGGCCAGCTGCCAGGTGGGAGGCCGAATATTATTTTTGATTAATAAAAAAGTGTACAGTGATTCCTATGTTCGGTGAAGAGGTCAAACACGGTGACATATAGCAAACCCAAAGCGTGGTTGCCGAAGGGGAGGCAAAGTGTCGAGGCCTTACAAGGGTGCAGCCTCTTGCACCCGGCGGACACCTCTCTCACGCGCGCAGCCGCATGTGCCGGTGGGTGCCCCGCAGGTGTCGGACGGCGGGCTGCAGGCGCTGGCTGCCATGCGCCGGCTCACGCACCTCAACCTGCGCGGCCTGGACCGCGTGACCGACCGAGGCATGCAGCACCTGGCGCAACTGACGGCCCTGCGGCGGCTCAGCCTGCGCGGGTGCAGCCAGGTCTCCGCGGCCGGCCTGCGCTGCGCCGGCTACCTGCTCGCCCTGGAGGAGCTCAGCCTGCAGGAGTGCAGCCTGGTGTGCGACGCCGCGCTGCGGCTGTTGGTGCAGCTGCCGGCGCTACGCGCCCTCAACCTCACAGAGTGCGACCGAGTCACAGCCCGTGGGCTCAGCGCCCTGGCGCTGCCGCGCTGCAACCCGGACTGCGCCGCCCTCACCAGCCTCAACCTGAGCCGCTGCACGTCCCTCGACGACGACGCTCTGCAAAAGCTGGCGCCGCTGGCCGCCCACCTGCGGGAGCTCAGGCTCAGCGGCTGCCACGAGCTGACGGACGTTGGGACGGCGCATCTGCACGCCCTCGCCCGCCTGCGCCGCCTGGACCTCAAATGGTGCCCCAAGGTAGGCTGCCGCGTGGAGTGCACGGTGGTGGGTGGGTGTCCGAGCCCCCCGCGCCGCTCAGGGCGAAGGCGCCGGCCTTCCTCTGGGGCGCTGTTTTACCTCCCTTCTCTTTGCAGAGTGCGGAGTGCAGTGCACCTGATGGTGCGTGCCAAGACTGACCGTTCTCATTCTGTATGTATAATATGGGGGTTTGTACCGCAGGTGACTGCAGGCGCGATCGCCCAGCTCGCGCAGCGGCTGCCGTCTGGCCGCGTCGTGGCGTCGGTGGCGCCGGTGACCTTGACTGCCCTCGGGCACAGCGGCAGCTCCAGGGGCGACAACGCCCGGGAGTGGAGCGACGACTCCAGCTGGACGACCGAAAGCAGCGGCGAGTGGTGAATGAGGACGACCTCAGCGTGTGTGATGCCCAGGCTGCCGGGGTCACTACGGACCTATACCAACTCGTGGTCGAAAGACACCCAGTCGAGCACGTGGTTGCTCACTGTCCCATTGGTGTCGGAACGGCCATCGCTGCAAGTGCCTCGTTGGTGATACGTGGTGACGTTCGTTACGTACAAGCACGGCCTACGAGGTGCATCAAGGGGCGTAGAATCGTCGTTTTTTGTGTACCGGTTTATTGCAGTTCCGTCAGTCAGACAAAACAGTCTGAGGATCAAAGTTCGGCAGTTATAAATAATAGATTACGAATGGATGAAATAGAACATAAAAAGAGTAGAAAAGGAAAATGTGTTGATGTTTTGAATAATTTAACAGAACACTAGAAGGCGGGTGGCAAAACGCGCGGCTAGGCACCGCCGTTAAAAGGCTTTTGGTCCCAGCGCTAGTCAGTAAAAGGATTCCTTATCTTAATTACATCAGGGCTTTCACAGAAGCGCACTACAACAGAACTAACAGCAACTATGAAAGGTTGCCAGCAGAAGAGAGACATAAGTCCGAAACCAAGGTCGAGCAGGAGGACAGGGAGCCAAGAACCAAGAAAGAGCCAAGGGAACCACAAAGTCACTTAGCAGCCAGGAACTTAAGGAACCCCCGCCCCGGGGTAGGCTATCAGCGGCGGCGAGGACGCTTGCAGCCAATGACCCGGGTCATAGCAACACATGCCGACGAGCGACGCGACGCAGGCGCAGGAGCACCATCACGTGCCGCACGCGCGGCCGCGACCCCGCCAACAACGTTGTCTGCATGTGCCATGTTGATGAGCAAGGAGAAACGGCGGCGCCACGCAGACAAGAGTTGGCCGATTTTTTGGCCAGTGTGTGCTTGGCTAGCTTTCGCGAGCTCCACCAAGAAAGCCTCGGCGTGCGGGGCCACCGAGCCAAACTACAGGATTCCTTGTATTACGGCACTACACACGCTATCAGGAGATACAACATCGCGCACAAAGGAGCATATGCACTCTCAGAAACACATGCACTCTCCAGGAAAGGGGGGGGGGGTCTAGTACTATACGATGGGACTGCAGTACTCTGAATCTACCTATGGGTGTCCGAGGGTGTGTCTGCTCGTCTACGGGTTTCCTTTCGAGTGTTTATGCTTCAGCGCTGGCTGTCACGCGGCGCGGCCGGTCGCTGTTGTGGACTGTATGTTACCGGTAGCGATACCGAAACGCCGGAGAGCCTATGCCATAAGTCGTGCCGGCGCTGCACCTGGGCCGGCTTGCGGCTGCCGCAATGATGATGGCGCCTCAAGTACCCAAAGTTGGAGGTGGCTCAGCGGTGACACCACCAAGCATGGATGGGGTGACGGATGACACAGCTGACGTGTCCGGTGCCAAGGCGGCACGAAAGTAGTGCTTACACACGCCGCGGGCCGGCGGGCGAGCGCCACCGGGAGCCCGAGCCCCAGCGGCGCCTCCGTCCGCGCCGACGGTGCTAATGTCCAGTAAGAATACGAAAAAACGGCGGGGCCTTATTTAGACGCGACTGTCCCGAGCTATCACTGCGTCAGGGTGGGCAGAGCCGGCTCGGGGCTCTGGTTGGCTTGCCCCGGGACGCCCTCCAGCATGGCTGTCTGTCGGACGGCTGCACAGTTGGGGCGACACAGCAACCACCGTCAGCACGCCTGCATGCAACATGTCATGGATGGCTGCGGGTGGTGGAGAAGCAGCGCGGTGGGTGTTAATGGGGCAAGTGTGCAAAGGTTACCCCGAGTAACCACAGCGTGCCCTAACATGGACAAAGCGGGGTTGCGAGTAAAGCCCGGACGAGCTGTTTTCAGCGACGAAAAATATAAACCACCGAGTCGGAATTCCGTGCCATGTTCGCGCTTTATTCTGATATATTTGCAGATACATGTAGTTTAATATCTTTGTTGGTGGGGTCAAGAACGGCAACAATCATATATATACACTATATAGTATATATAGATAACACATGTCTCATACTTATAACAGGAAGCGTAAATTGTGGTTGCGGAAAACAAAACAGCTATCAGTGTTTTTGAGGCCGCGAAATGAGACCCCTGACGTAAGCGGGAATCATTGAGAGTAGTTAGCATCCGCAGTTGGCTCAAATGATTGCAAGGGCAGCTAATAAGCAAGTTGGCAGCCATGCGTGTCCACTCATGCGCTGCGTGCAGGCAGCAAGGAGAGGAGGGCGGGGCGCGCACTGCCGGGGTTCATGTGCTTGGTGAGCGGGCGGTCCGTGCGCTGCAGATACGACTTGATGGCCAGCGCGAGGCCGGTGTTGGGCACAAACTTGGTGTTGGGCAGGCTGGCGCCGGTCAGCGGGGACGTCATCACGCCGCCGTGCTCCTCCAGGTGGTGCACCAGCGCGGCGCGGTCGTAGGTGTGGCCGTCCGCAAACGTGACCGGGTCTTGCATAATCTGCGTGGGCCGGCGTCAGGGGACAGGGCAGCAAAGTCAGCGGCGATGACGTGTGTAATACCCTGGCTAGGTTATTGATTGGCTGCACTGCCGACATCGACATCCATCAGGGGGAACCGCGGGTCATATGTATACTGCAAGTGACATGTGGCGGCGCTTGTAGATGCAACACTTTGAACCCCATGCACCCTCCATGTAGTTAGCATCCTGGGTAGGAAAACAAGATGGTGGTGGTGGTGGTGTGGAGGTTCATACCAGGCCAGACATGGGGCAGACATAGTGCTCGGGCGTGAGGTCGTCGGCAAGATAGGCGCCGTCATGCTCGGGTATGATGTCCTTGTCGGGGTCCTCAAACTTGTGCTCCTCCACCAGGTTGGTCAGCCCGTCGCCTATCACGTCCTTGCGCGGGTTGACGCGCGTGCCGCCCGACGTCAGCTCCGTGACGTAGTGCACCAGCTTGCTGCCCAGGTTGTGCGCCACGCCGACAAAGGCCAGCAGCAGTGCCGCCTTGCTGCTCAGCTGCCAGGAGCTCTCGTCCTCCACCGCTAGCAGCAGGATGATCACCACCTGCAGAGACGACATGCCATCTGCTCAGTACTGCCGCTACGATCCACAAATGCTACATGACACAGTAGAAAATGTGTACAATTGCTGTCTGCCGGGCTAATATGCAGGCAGCTGGGAAACAGCATATGCTATAAGCAATGTATCATGTGTATATATCGCATGTCGCAGACTGCTGCGATCGGACGTGCCCCCCGGCTGGTTGTGAGCGCGCTCGCACCTGCGGAATGGACTGCGTGATCAGGTCGACGCCAATGGCGGCTGCGAGCAAGCGGTTGTAGTTGGCCTGGCCCCATGGCGCGGCCAGTGTGGGGCTAATATAGGAGCCGAGTAGCAGGAAGATGTCGAGCGAGGTGCCGAGGAAGGGGCTGAGCGACACGGTACCGAGCGTGAGGGCGCGGTGGCCCGCAAACCACGAGGCAAAGGCGGCGCGGTCCCAGTCGTCCAGCGCTGTCTGCGCGGCGACGAGAGTCGCGGCGCCCCCGGCGGCATTGCCGACGAAGCAGCAGGCGAGCGAGGCGGCGCCGGCGATGAGGTAGGCGGGGTAGCTGTCGGAGCGGGGGCCGACCACCAGCGCGAGGTACACGGCGAACGCGATGAACTGCGCCGCGCTGAGCGGCGCCGAGAAGAGGGAGTTGTAGCGCGGTGGCGGGCCGAGCATAAGCGGCGTGCCCGCCGGCAGCTTGAGGGAGCGTACTGCGCCGGCGAGCACGCCCGCGCGGTCGTCGGCCGGCCGTGTGCTTGTGGTGGCCGACGCGACGGTGGCGAGCTGAACGGCGCGCGCGTAGCGATTGACGGGCCACGCGACGAGCATGACCAGGATCTCGAGAAGCACCGCGGCGCCCGCGAAAATCAACAACTCGTCCGAGAAAGTAACGATACCATCGGGGACCGCGGGCGGGGCGTCGGGGGCTGGTAGCGGCGGGATGTTCAGCTCCACGCCGCCATCGGCGAGCGCCCCACCGAGCTGGCCGCGCGTACGCAGGGCGCTCGTCGGGTTGACGGACTGCGCCTCAAGCTCTCGCGCGAGCTGCGCCGCGGTGGGCGTCGCCGCCGAGGCGCCGGACGCCGGCGGCAGGAACAGCACGTCCACCAGCACGCTGCCCAAGCGGTAGCCCAGAATGGCGTAGCGGTCGGTGCCGACGCCCAGCGCGGTGCCCACGTCCTCGCTCACGGCGGCCAGGAACGCGGCCGGATCCTCCGGCGGCTCCGACTCGTAACGCAGCGTCGCAATCACGCCGCCCGACAGCTCGCCGCTCACCTCCAGCACACTCATCAGCACGCTGCGCAGCCCCTCGACGGCCAGCGCATCCGGGATCACACCGTCGGGGAGGGCGGCAGCGCTGTCGCTCACCTGCGACAACAAACACAAGACGCCCCGCATAGTGGGCGCGTAGTCAGGAGGCAGAAACTACGGAAGTTGCTGCTAACGAATGGATTTTTAATCAAGCTCGAGCTCCTGGGCGTTAAACCAATGCATCACTGGTGCTGAAAGATTAATCAAAGGCTAAAAAAATTCAGCTTCAAAAGGTTGTGAGAAACATATGTGTTTCAAAAAGTGCCATTGTACAACTCGTTAAGTTTCCCAGTATGAGGACATCTGCACATCGTTCACGTATATTCGGCATACGTATACAGTGGTTTGCGTATTATTTGGTAGTTGCTCTGGTGCTCGCTGCGTAAGGTTGCCGTAAGGCGTAGGAGGGCGCAACGCCAAAGTTGTGGGATCTGTGGGGGGGGAGTCCACAGGAGGGGTTTGAACTTGGGGGAGATCAAACCCGCGGTGGCCCGTACCTTGAGCAGGAGGCGGTAGTCGTGGCCGGGCGCCAGGTCGGCTGGTAGGTCCACCGAGAGCAGGCTGCCGCCGAGGGGGACTGGGTCGAATGTCAGGACGATGCTCTCGTTGCCGTCGGCGGCCGCCAGCAACAGGCTCACCTCCGCGGTGAGGCCATCCAGCGGGTAGCCGGCGGCAGCGGACCAGCCAAAGACGGCGGGGAAGCCGGCCGCGACCGCAAACGGCGGCGCCACGGGCAGCACCCACGATACCAACAGCGCGGCGGGGGGCGGCGGCGGCGAGGACGGCGGCGGGCTGGGCGGCGGGGACGGCGGCGGGGACGGCGGCGAGGGCGGGCTGGGCGGTGGGCTGGGGCTGGGCGGCGGGTCGGGGGCGCGCGCGCTGAGCTCCTTCACCGCCAGCATCTCCTGGTCGATCGACTCAAACACCACCGCGCCCTCCCAGATGTCGCCCAGCCCATCGGGGCTATACTCCAGCACGCCGTCGCGCGGGAAGCGCCGCGGAGCATCCACCTCGCCGGATGGCACCGCGAAGCGCACGCAGCGCAGCTCGATTGGCTCGGGGAGGCGGAACACCACCGCGGAGCCGCCCTGAGGGGGCTCGTAAGTGAACCAGCGGCAAGCGTTGCCGGCCGGCTTGTCCACCCCGTACAGGCAGTCGGACAGCGGCGGCGGCCCCACCGGGCTGCCGGGCGCCGCCGTCGCCATGGCAGTCGACGTCGACATCGGCGTGGCGGTGCTGTTGTCGTTGGAGTCGATGGGGTTGTCGACGGCGGCGGTGGCGGTGGCGGCCGGGGTGGCGGTCGGGAGTGGGATCACCGCGCCGGGGGTGCTGGGCGCGTCCGCCCAGTCGGAGGGGTCGAGCGTCCAGTCGGCGCCGCCCGGCGCGGGCGACAGCTCCAGCGTGACGTTGGCCGCCGGGAGCGGGTCGCCCTCGCAGTAGTAGTCCGAGAAAGCCTCGGCGCCGGCGAGGTCGAACAGGTATAGCCCAAATTGCTGGAAAAAGCCGCCGTTGAAGGAGGAGCCGCTGGTGGAGCGGAAGCGCCAGAGCGTCGAGAGGCGCTCGCCGAAGATGGGACCCAGCGTGAAGGTGGGCGTCGGCTCCGGCGTCTCGGTGGGGGTGGGCGTCGCGGTGGGCTCCGGCGCAGGCGTCGGCGCCGGGCCAGCTGTCTGCGCGGGCGGTGTCGCGATGGGTGTGGCGGTCGGCGTGGCGGTCGGCGTGGGGCCCGGGATGGGCGTAGGAGCGGGCGTCGGGGCGGGCGTCGGCGCCGGCGTGGGGCAGGGGTCGCTGCAGGTGTCTTGGCTCAGCAGGAGCGGCGAGGGGCAGCTCTTGGCCTCGCCGCAGTTGCGCGGGTTCTCCCACCACCGCTCCACCGCCAGCGTGGCCGTCACGCCGGCAAACACGGGGAATTCGCCGCACACGCCGCCGTCGTCCGGCATGAGCGACAGCGGGCACTGCGAGTACGAGAGGCTGAAGAGGTCGGCGACGCAAGTGACGGGCCAGCAGTAGGCAAACTCCACCTCGGTCGCTGCTCGTTCAGGGCAGGCCACACAGTGGCGAGCGATGTCAGAGTCAACAAAAGCAGGCCTCCCTCGCAGAGGGTACTCCGGCGGAGGACTCGAGTACGAAATAGCGACCCCCCCTCCCGGAATTCCTAGAGCAAGGCTGTGAAACAAACACCCTATTATGAGTCCACCCCTACAATGAACAGGGGCGGGGGGGGGGGGGGGGGGGGGGGGATGCATTACAGAGACATGATTCATTTATAGATGTAGTGTTACCACTGAGGCAGACCTGTCCTGCCGCCATCTCTAGTGACTGCCGCCCATGCCAAACATCCATGGAGCTCCTCCGCGCTGGCCCGGCTGCTGGCGCCCGCGCTGACCGGCACCGCCCAGGCCCGCCTGCTGGCCATGTGTTCCTTGCAACCACCCCCACGACGATAATATGACGTATTCATATGGATAAGTGTATATATACAACGATTATGTGGACGAGTGTATATATCGCTGGCGTCCGCGCATATTATACTAGTCGCATCCTGGTAAGGATTACTCCTGTCAGCGCATATGATAATATCATCACTTCATTTATTTACACATCATCGCGGGATCCATCAGCACGGGACTGCTACGCGCTAGCTAGTGCCTCGGCCGAATTTGTTATATCGCATATAATCCTTATACAACACGAGCGCAATGACAAGTCACATAAGTACTACATTTACCTGTAGCTGTACTGTATGGAGACACGACATGCTGCCTGCGCGCCAGCGATATATGCTCGTCCAGAAAAAGAAGCGCCTATGCAAATCAAACTCTGAGACACTTCTTGACAAAAGCTTCCGTATGTATGCTCCCAATAACATGTGATTCTCAGTACCGATGTACATTCATAATCATAGAGCTTGTGTCAGCGGTCCGATATGCCTGAGGTTATTACGGGTATCAATATTCCATAACAATTATTATGTGACAAATGCAAGAGAAAACACTGTGCGCTTTCTCAGCAAGGACTGTCCGGAGCCAGTACCCACCGTTGGTGACCATCACGTTGTCAATGTCCCTGATGTAGGCTGTGCCGCCCTGCATGTCCACATCCGCAGCGCAGATGTAGAAGGTCCCGTTGGAGCCGAGGCAGCGGTTGTTGGTGAATTCCGAGTCCAGGTTGGCGGTGGAATTCATGTAGACCGCGCCGCCCGTGAGCGCGGCCTGGTTGCGGTCAAAGAGGCAGCTCTCGAAGCTTGCCTGCACCCAAATGCACAATCGTTATAGTTGGAAGTCCATTTTTAGTCCATGTCGTATAAAATTGAAATGGGTTCGCGGGTCGGAAAAGTAGTGAACTGTTTGGCACATCGAATCGGTGAGTCCGTGCTGTATTCGGGTTTTACTCTGATGGATTTCCTGATGAGTATAGATTTCGTCTCTTTTTGAGGCCCGGGCGGGGGGGGGGGGGGGGGGGGGGGGGGGTGTCAAAAACAACAACAATTAGCGAACGCAGAGCTTGGTTGCGCTACACAAGAAGGGAAACTTGGCGCCGCCCCCTGGGGATGATGTTATACCGTTCAGGGGTTTTAACAGGATGTGCGTGGTCCGGGTGCATACGCGAATCGAGGGAGCGGGGGGGGGGGGGGGGGGGGGGGGGTGAGGGGGGGCACGGACCACCGCCGAGTTGTCCTCCATGACTACCGCGCCGCCGTTGCCAAAGGTGGCCTTGTTCACGGTGAAAGTGGAGTTCTTGAAGATGTGGCTGCCGAACTCGGTGAGGTAGACGGCGCCGCCGTGCTGGTGCGCAATGTTGTCAATGAAGGAGCAGTTCTCCACCTGCAGGTGGTTGTCCCACGTGGTGTGCAGCACGCCGCCGTGGTCGGCGTCGTTCTCGCGAAACTGGCTTGAGAACAACCAGGCTGACGTCTTGAGCACGCCGCCCGCGTTGAGCGCCAGCACGCCGCCGGCGGTGGCGTTGGTAAATGTGGTTCCGATCGAGCCCTGGTTTGCGCTGTTGCGGTAGAAAGTGCTCCCCGACACCACCAGCTGCCCACCCGAGGCGACGTGCAGCGCGCCGCCCTCAACGCGCGCAAAGTTGTAGCTCACGCGCACGTTGTGCAGCTGCGCCGAGGACAGCTGCGCGAGCGAGAGCGCGCCGCCGTAGTCATTGGCGGTGTTGTCCTCCACGTACGAGTTGGCGATCGTCAGCGTGGGCTGGTTGAACGCAGCGATGCCGCCGCCGCGGCCCGCGCGGTTGTACTGCACGACGCAGTCCACCAGCGCCGCGCGCGTGTTGATCCCTGCCAGGTAGATTGCCCCGCCCGCGCCGGTCTCGCTCGCCACGTTGCTGCCCATCACAGTGGTGTGTAGACCCGCGTCCACGCCGTCCGTCAGCGCAATGCCCGCGCCATTGGTCTGCAACGGGCGACCGCACAAGCCAGGATAAAACAAGGGGGCAGTCCGGGATCCGCGCAGTGATCGCAAGTGTCATCTAGAGCGTAGAGACGCAACGCGTGCCGATGCGCTAATAAGAACCCACACTGCCTGCCAAATGGCTAACATAGACGAGGCCATAGCAGAATAAATGTCTCCTAGGCTGCATGCAAGCCAAAGTTCAGGCCAGTAATAGCGTGCCTCCTATGCATTAGTCGGCACCTGTAGTGACAAGGCAGTGGTGGTGACAATGAAAAAATCACACCGACACGCTGATGATAGAGTATGACTACACGCATAGGTTGATGTGGCCCTAATTTTAGCATGTACGCGTTGCGCCGCAGAAACGGAAGCGGGCAGGACCAGATGCGAGCACCGCACCGTGGCGTAGTTCTCGCGGAAGTTGCAGCTGGCGCACGTCATGCTGGAGGCGGAGCCCATGAGCCGGATGGCACCGCCGGAGCCCGCCGTGGCCTTGTTGAGCTCAAAGGTGACAACCTGAACGACGTGCAGAGTTAAGTGTGTCAGATGCTAAGCGTCCAATCTCCCCAACAGGCATATGTTCACCCAAAGACACCACAATGTGGTCCAGGCATGCGCATATTCCGAGCAGAGAGCGCAGGGAGGAGCGAGTGGAAGGTGGCGTCACCGAGAGGGTGAACTGAGCGCGAGTGTTGCCGCCATACAGCGCGCCGCCCGTCTTGGCCGTGTTGGACTCAAAGTTGCACGAGGTGAAGATGGCGGCGTTGCTGCTGATGGGCCTGACATTTGTGTACACGGCGCCGCCCTGCTCGCTGGCCGTGTTCTCCACAAAGCCGGTGCGCTCCACGACCAGGCGAGCCTGCAAGGGCGCGCCAGGGGGGCAGGAGGCGCAGGGTCACGCACAACATGGCGCCGCTGGCGAGGGGATGGGCCAACTGGGTGGTGGAAAAACTACGCATCAACCATGTTGCATCATCAGGGCACGGCAACGCTGTGTGGTTGCGGCACAGGCTGTGCGATGCACCCAATCAGGGAACGCTGAGCAAGCAAGGGGGCAGATTGGGCGCGGAGGGCAGCTCACAAAGGTGACGTAGAGCGCGCCTCCGCGCACAGCAGAGTTGCCCTCGAAGGCAAGGACGCTGAGGCTGAGCTCTGCGGGGTTGTTGGAGTAAAAGATTGCGCCACCGTTGCGCCCCGCGGTGTTGCGCGCAAACCGGGAGGACTCCAGGCCGGTGAGCTTGATGTCGCGCTCGGTGAAGATGGCGCCTCCGTCCTTGTCGGCGGCGGTGTTGTCCTCGAAGATGGAGTCCACCACGGATACCTCTGACGTATGCAGCATCGCCACCGCACCACCGTACTGCAAAACGGGGAGCAGGCGGCATCAGGAGATGAGGGCAGGTACCAACCCACAGGCATATCAACACATCAGTGGGATGTCAACACCTTTCCCGGATAAACCTAAATACGAACCCCAGCCTCCACGCAGGCAGATGCAACCTTAGTTTGCGGGGGCAAGGGTCAGGCATAAAGAATTGCTGCGGCTTTCATGACAGAGCTAGACTGATCGATAAGCCTGAACTTGGATTTAAGTGGCCAGACAATAATCCTAAATGTGCGATCTAGCTTAATGACCCCGTGCACATTGCCCCAATGAATGAGTATATAGCTGCATCTCGGCGGATGTGTATGTGTTTGGGGTATTCTTTGTTTTTTGAGGGCATTCGCTTCCTTTAGGGGCTTTGCTGAGGGGAAAGGGACAGGAGGGGAGGGCGCTACAAACGCAAAAGCGATGCCTGCTTTCTTGAAGCTGGAGACAGGAGGAAGAGAGGGGGAGGGGGGGAGAAGAAAGGGGGGGGGAGGGCAAGCTTGCATGCGCGCGCACCTGCTTGGCGAAGTTCCCCTGAAACTGGCAGCTAGCGATCTCGATAGCAGTGTCCCACACAGCCAGCGCACCGCCGTAGCCGGTGAGGTCCGTCAGCTCGCCGGTGGCGCGGTTGGCGGAGAAGGCGCAGCGCGTGAAGGTGGCGAGTTGCGCGTTGTTTAGGTAGACCGCGCCGCCGTCCTGTGGGTGGGGGCGCCATGGCGCGGCTCAGGAGGGGAAACGCTGAGGAGGCGGGAGGGAGGGGGGGGCAAAAGCCGCGCTGGCTGGGGACAGGGTGGAATGAGGGGGCGCTCACCGAGGCGATGTTGTCGCGCAGTGTGACGTCGGACATGTGGAGGATGGCGCCGGCGCGGCCCAGAATGGCGCCGCCCTTGGCGCTATTGGAGGTGTCCGCATTGGAGGTGCGCGTGCGGCCGCCCTCGATGACGAGCTGGCTCAGAGTCAGCGCACCGCCGTCCAGGATGGTGAAGAGGCGCGACAGCGCCAGGTGCAGCGAGACCTCGCAGGCAGCGGTGCCCTGCGGCCCGCAGGCGCCGCGTACTCTGACTGCGCGCGACACACTGATGGGGGCAGTGCCTTTGGAGAGGGGGGGGGGGGGGGGGGGGGGGCTGCGGGTCAATGCCAGTCCAGTTGCGGATCAGGCGGCAGTGGGGGCGGGTGGAGGGCTGAGGGCGGGGCAAAAGATGTGAGGGACGGCGCACCATTGAGCACCAGGTCCTCCCGCACAACCACCTCCGCGACGCCCGCCGTCGCGATCGCCTCCCGCAGCCCCCCCTCTGTGCTCACGTCGACTGCGTGCAGACCACATCAACAGCGAGAAGTGAGAGGCAGCCATCGCCTGGTAGGCCTGGAGCGCTATATGACGGCAACCACTCCTCTCCTATGGCTGCTCCCCTCGCCCCCATCCTGATAAGCAAGCTCCCTGCCCAAATCCGGGGTTCTGACGCTTGCCGAAGGGTCTGGAGCCGGGGCGTGTCGCTACCGCACCATCCAGCTCACTACACCAATCCCATCGTCTGAAGCTCAGCACCACTTCGCCGTGTACCTGTCTCGACCAGACAGCGTCCAGTGTCCAGCCTACCAGGGAACCCCCCCCTCCCCCCCCCCCCCCCCCACTTCCTCCCCACCACCACCAAAACAACCGCCCTTCTGAAAGCTACCCATGCTGGGTGGCGTTTCCCTCGGCATGTGGCCCTCTACCGGCTCTGAAATGACTTCCTGCCGCCCACGCCGCTCAGTCGCTTGTGCAGCAGGGAGGATAATACGCGCAGGCATGGCGCAGGGGAGGCCACCGCACAGCCCCGCGCCGCCGTGCAGCGTCCCGCATGTGGGTCCGCCCCCCGGCGGACGAGCGGCGGCATGCAGCGCCCGTTGGGCGGCCTCACCTGCGTACGCGCCCGCCTGCAGCACCACCGCCGCCGCCAGCAGCACCGCCCAGAGACGAGGTTGCATGATGCCTCGTGGTGGCTGGGCAAGGCGCCACCCCCCTACTAAGCTCGCGGGGCGCCTCCCCCCACGCCGCTCCGACGGTGCCCCTACTTCCACAGGCGGCCCGACTTCCTCCGTATCGTACGTTACGCTGTACTCCCGTAGGTAACGCCGCGGGAGTACTTTATAGTCCGCGGGCGCGGCCGCCTGATGGCGAACGTTAGCAACAGCAGCTGCACCTGTACCACGCGCTCTCTAGCGCGAGCACCTGAGATTCATCCCTCTGGTGCTATGCAGTCTGCTTGTCTACCGGGGACTGAGAGCTCCTCGCTACCACGAGGGCTCGCCTTGGCATGGAGGCTCTTCATTCACGTCCGCCGCCCGTCGTTGCGTGCGCGGCGTGTACTAGCGAGACCGTATCCTGCGACGATTGTATTTTTTGACGGATATATAATTGACAAAGCCCCAATGTTAATAAAATCCACCAGCGCAATGAATAAATAGTCGCTACATAATCACCCCCACCGCTACCGCAAGTCCGGGTACCGCACTATGCCGCGAACAACCACTACATACTGCCGCCGAGCGCGCCACGCGCGAAATAAATACCCCCAGGTTGATTATATACATTACACGTCAGCAAACGTACCGTCACGTAACAGAACGTACCGTCAAGTACCATGACGTACACTCACGTACCATATCGTACCGTCACGTACCATAACGTACCGAAACGTATAAACCCCCCACATTATCATGATGTCGGACATGCTTCGACATATGTTCGTGTTAACTATTTGTCATGACGTCGGCGAATCCACAATACTACTGTTCCGCAGTCGTTGCCACGTGCCGAATTTAATATCTGATAAGTAGTGTGTTATTGATGTGTTGTCCGGCCTCCAAGGTCACGCATGTGTCCATACATTGCGATTGTGGTGGCAACCAAGATTGGGTTGCAAGTGTCTGCATTGCAGCCACTACTTAAGTATTGCATTGCATCCTTCAGTGTCTGAAGCCTTCAGCTAAGCTATTGCTATGCATCATGCAGTAGGGACCGAAAACGGGTTGCAAGGCAATAACTCAAACTTCGCCGAATCGCCTATAGGATAGTTATGTGCTTAGAGGGAGCTTAGTTATGCGCTGGATATCATGTATGAGTATGGCGCATGTTTCGGCCGTCCCATGCAACACACACGCACCATATCCGTATGTATATCCCGCAGCCAACGGAGGTCACATCCCAAACAGAGCCCACTCATAACCTCACCACTGCGTATATCCCTACGCCTATGCGTCGCGGAGATAGCAGGCGCGCGCCATGCCACGAGGCAAGAGGCGAGCGAGTGGCGTCGGCTATTTATTTTTGCCACGGGAACCGCGGCCATGCATGTTTTAGTGCCATGCCGGATGCCAACAACAGCGGTGCCGCCAACGCCATGCCGGGCGTGAGCGGCACCGCCGCCTCCACCATCGGCCCCATCATCCGTAGGCGGCGCAAGCAACGGTGCCGCCGCCTCCGCCGAGACAACCAAGGAGCAACCTTATAAGGGAAGCGCACTATTACTCAGCGACGACAGCATATTATTATGTGATTATATTACATGAATTGCAAAAGTTATTCTAGCTTAGTTCCTTTGCATTACATTCAGTCTTAACCATGCTATACATGCACACGCGTATTTTGTGATACGCACGGCGCACCCCTTGGGTGCCAAATCGGGGAAATAGAGATGAACATATTTTGCGGTGCGTTAGTTAGTAGTATAGAATCGTGTATCGTGTTTATTGCTTCTATCCCAATCGTGCGTAGTAGCGCGGTAAAACAGCCTCTTGTCGGCCGCAGCTACGTACGGACGGGCAGTGCCCGTTCGATTCACGGGGGGGGGGGGGGGGGGGGGGGGCTCACGGCCACGTGCCCGAGCCGAACGAGCACGCACCACATGCCGTGGAAATATAATAGGTCCATAGCCTATCTCATAGCCTATCTCATAGGGGTGATATACAAAACAATGACCTATCTAGAAGTCGTGGGCTACATGGACGGTGCCCCATGTGCCCACGATTCAAGAAACAGTTCGATCTCGGAGCTTGCGTTTTCGTAAGTACACCCCCATCCTCAACTACCCTTCCCACGAGAGCGGCTAAGGCAACTTCAATTTGAAATTTCTTGCAACTCTTTCCCGCTTAGTCTTGATGCTAGACGGCGCGCCAGCTGTTCGACAGCCCATGGCGGCAAAAACCCGCATAAGGTGCACACTAATATAATCGTGCGTAGCGTGCAACCCATTTAAGGCCATGTCCCTCATCGAATGGGCGAAACTCGCCTCCTTTGTATTTTCTTTTTTGATTTTAGTAATCCCCCTCCCCGGCCCTGCCCGTACCCTATTCCACTCGGGAGGACATTTCTCCGGCTTTTTAGTGCCTCGTTGTACGAATCCGCCCGTTTCACGCAGACTGATTACCGCCGCATGCTATCCCGGGGGGTGCAGCTAAAACGCTTCCATGGGCGCCCATTCCCCTCCCGTCCCTTCGCCACAAAAAGAGCTGCGGCGCACCGGCTGAGGCAGCCGAGGCGTCCCGCCGGCAGCGTCGCAGATGTCGGGCTCGGGGGCGCGGCTGAGGCAGCTCTCTACTTATCGAACGTAAGAGCGCTAGCAGAGGCCCATACGCATGCGTCGGCCAATTTGATGTCGATCTTGGTCGACGCCGGCCCAATGGGCCCAACCGACCCGGATTTTCCGCGCTCTCGACCCCCTCCCGCATAGGCATTCCCTGCCACCCGCAGCTTGCCATCTAGCTTACCGCAGATATACCATCATCACATGGCCTACCTCACAGGGTTGCGGTAGAGCCCATGAGTGGCCCATGAGGTGGTCGATGCGCGCTGTCCCATCTCCCCCCATGTTTCTGAGCCGAGAATAGATAGAAGGGCTGAATGGGGGGCCGGTCATTCACCACCCGTAGATGCGTGGTCGACGCGCCACCCATATACCTACGCCTACTGAAGTCCATTGTACCTAGATGCTAGCGAAAGACCGATATGGGTCGATTCGTCAGCATGTAGGTGCATTGGGAGCCGATGGAGTGCATGGTAGCTGTGATAATCTTTAGAAATAGCGATTATTAACTTAGTATTGGGCGGAGATGAGACACGGGCTGGATCACACGATTCTACACCCGGGGCTCACCAAATCCCACTCGACTCGGCCCGTATTCTACCCCTGGCCTCTTAGGTGTCAGTGATAGTGGTCAATAGTTGGTGGTTCGCCTCGAGGGCACTGCTAGTGGCCGATTCGGGGGTAGGATTGGGGTGGTATTTGTACGGGTACGCTCGTTATATCGCCGATTTTAAACACCGTGCGGATGACATAAATAGGGTCCAGGGATTGCAGCGCTCTACGATGCACCCGCGGCTCTCCATCGCCACCTACAGAAGGATGCAACGGGTGCGCCGCGTGCGACGCCGGCACTGCACGTTGCACTGAAAACCGCATTGAAGGTTGCAGGCGCCAGGCAGCCTGCAGCCAGGCAGCGGCCCACAAGGAGCGGAGGATCATGGATGGGGTAGGCCCGGCGGCACCACCTCCACCTTCACGTGGTGAGTGCTGGTAATGCCTAGGATCCGTGCCCAGTTGGGTGCGGTAGATGGCTGAGCGGGGTGGCCGGTTGTGGCGGGTCCCGCGACAACCGAGGAGCCCGACGGGGGCTTTTCAAGTAATAGCTGTAGTCCCGTTAGCGACTGTTGGCGCCGCCGGGCAGCAACCATGTATGGGGGGCTGTTGAAAATAATTAATGTGCGATTGTACGACCCTGACCTAGCGGCGTCGGCCTCTCCGGGATCCGCTTACGGGCGGTGTGGAGGAGAGTTGAACGACTACGCCGGGGGCATCCTACTTGCGAGAGTTGTTCGGAAATAAATCGCGTTATCGTACCTCGGTACGACCCGCGCCCGACAAGCAGAAGAGTTGGTGTACCCCTCCACCCATATTTGTTACACATGTGAGTCCGAGTATCTCCCGGCTCAGTACGACGGAGTGCTCGGCGGCGCCCTGCAGCCGATCCGTTTGGAGCACCCAAGGAACCCTCCCCGGCCATCCCGTGAGAACGGGCGAGGGCGGCGAGCGGCGAGGGGACTGATCCCGGCATTAAAGTCTTAAAGGCGTTGTGGGCGTATGAGGCCGGAGAGGCCGGGCATGGCGGCGACTCATGGGCCAGGAGATAGAAGCCGGAGTGCCCTGAGGAAGTCGCGGCCAGGTAGCGGGAGGAGTCAGCTGGCGGCCAGCCGGGTCCGACGGTCTGACCCTGTACGGGCGGCTACAACGACGACGCGCGGACGGGGAGGGGGGGGGGGGGGGGGCGGAGATTGGTTGGTGCCCGCCATTCCCCCTCTATTCCCCCTTGGGGATCCAACCGCGAAGAGCTACTCTGGCGGGCGCGATGGGGGCAGCATGTATATCGGCGGGTTGCGGCCGAGGCGGGCGTACCGCCATAGCCGACGCGGAGGGGCGATCACCGACGCGACCCGCGAGATAATTTCAGCGATGTCGGAAGATGGAGCCAAGACGCAGTACGGCGACCGTAAATTCCGCGGCACCAGCAGTGCATTACTAATGTACATGCATGAAAGCCGTTTACACGGGGGTGGGGCGAACACTGCATTATTATATATCCATGTACTGCCATTTAGCGGTAGTCTAATCGCTCGTACGTGCGACTACCCATGGTTATCCGGAAAATAACACAGCTACTGATAACGTGATGGAGGGAGGCGGGGCTTGGTAACGGAAGATGCCGGCCGGGAGCTCGAGCTGCAATTACACGGTGTTCCTCACTAGAGTTAGAGATAGCACACCCTAAGAACATCTCAGTCTGAGCGGTGGAGAGGAGCATGTTGGCAGCACGTTGTAACCAATTTCAATTTCATTTGAAACTGCAACCACTAAAGGCTGCACCTTAAGGCTGGACTGAAAGGCTGCAGTTTGCAAGCTTCGGTGTCTTTGCAAGCTTCGTACTACTATCGCACTGAACTGCAAGCTATAGTACGGGAAACCGTACTGAAGCCCAACCATGGTAGCAAATGTTTGGGTCATCGCTATAGTCCCCTTCGTAAGTCTTGCCATGTACGCATTTGTCCGTATCGCCACTACGTCATCGCAACACTGGCGTCGCCGACCGCCGAGTGGCGCATTTTAATATGATAAATAATGTAATTTAAAGGTTGATAAACGGCTTCAGATGTCATAGGTGGCGGAGGGGGGCATGCATGTTACGCTCGCGATTCCGCTCTGCGCAGATTCAAATCCTACTGGGCCCCTCCGTGGACATATATATAACCCAGAAGGGTAGGAGGGGGGGGGGGGGGCGATACAAATATTTTCAGGTTATCCTGCAAACCCTTATACAGCGGCTCACTGCGCGACTTGCATCCCGATAAAAATGCGATGTACTCGCCCCGCGCGGGCGGATTTTCCTCGCGAAGGGGCCTGCTAATAGGCGCCATAGCATACTATTAAGGGGAGCGTATTGGTGGCCATGCCTACCGCATACCCTAGACGATGCCCTAGCAGGTGACCATAAGCGTCCGCCCGCTGACTCGGGGGCTGCACCCCTGCGCAGTACGGACTGAAGCCCGGCTCTACCAAGAGCGCATTGAATGCGGCGGACAACGGCTGTAGGTGGGCTGGTTTTGGATCAGGCCGTAATGGCAATCTTGGCCGTTTTATCGCGGGTTTTGCTCACTTGCTTGCATGCCGACGGCAAGGAGCGCGCGCAATTGTGAATATGTGTTCCACGATGATAGAGCTAACTCTTGGCGTGCAGCCGTGCACATAGAGCGCATCTACGTGCTTTACAAAATCGTGTCCCTGTGACATTGGTTTATCAAATTATTTTCGAACCTTGAACAATGGCACGCAGACGTATGGCTGAGAGCGCCAAAAAAAAACATTTAGGGCTGCCCCCACGCATGATGTCATGTTCACGTGTGGCACATGGAAGGGCGCGGCCGGAAACGGAGGTCAGGGATGATAACGGGCCAAACTACAATTGATGCTTGACAAAGGGGCAAGAATTTTGCGGGCATGTGTATGTAAAGCGCTACTAGCGAATGAGTGACGACAATAGCGCTAGCAATATGCATATCGGTATATGCCGTCTGACTACCTTATATTATTTCGGCACGCTCTGGGATGGCCTATAATATGTAATCCTTATGTGCTATACAACTATAGATTCTTGATGCATGGGACCCCCCCCCCCCCTCCCCTCCCCGGTTCCGCCGGCCTCTGCGCGCCACTGTGCCCATGTAGGCGCGCAACGAATCATGAATATAGTACATTTCACGAATTGAATAAGCCGCGTTTTTACATCACCCGCGCATCAACACAGCGTACGTCGACAATGCAGCACCAACATGCGCATGCATCAACATCGAGGCCACCAACTTATATACTAGCGTATATGTATACCCCTCCACATAAGTACGGGGTTCACGGATTCAGTCGAAACGCCCATAATTAGTTATTTTGAGGTCGTGCGCGCGGGCATGCATGTCGCAACGGCTAGTACTTGTTGGCTCAAATACTGCGACAGCGCGTTATATACCCGATAGTGCCGCGACGTAGCCGATGCCATCAACGATTTCATTTATGCCAAAACAATGTGTGTGACGATAGCGCTACAAAACCAACAATTGCGCTATCCATCCCCATACGTAGCACGGGGCACACTTGGCGGCGCCGAATATTTATCCCACGCCCCCCTTGCTATGCGAACTATCAGCAATGCATGTAGGGCATTGAAATTATGTTATTCAGGGTATGTGGCGCCTACCACCATGCAGCGGCCCATCAGGAGCGGAGGATTTTGAGTGCGGCAGGCATGGCGGCACGACTCCCACGCGGCGGGCGCTGGTAACCCGGCCCTAAGACTCGTGCTCGGCTGGGTGCGGTAGGGGGCTGAGCGGGGTGGCCGGTCGCCGTCGATCCTCGGATCGTGCGCCCCGTGGGGCTCCCCGTAGAAGTCCCCCGTGGGGCTCCCCACGGGTCGTCGCACGATCCGAGGATCGGTGGCGACCGGGGAGCCCCACGGGGGCCTTCATAAGTACTACTCGAAGTCCCGGTAGCGCATGCTTGCGCCGCCGGGCAGTAGGCATGTACGACCTCGGCCTTGCGGCGGTCTCTCCAAGATCCGCCTTTGGGTGGGGAGCGGGGTACGTACGATTCGGATGGTGGCAGTCGACTCGCGCGGGATGTTTGAAATACAATCGCGTTTTCGTACTTCGATGCGATCCGCCAAGTACGGGGGTCGTTACAATACTCGGCACAGCCTTGCACGGTGGCGGCTGTAATATATCCAACCGTGAACGGGGCCCAGAAAGCCTTGCGGCCTACATAGGCCCCGTCCTACGGTGTTTAATTAGCCGACCCTACGGGGTTGGTCATGGAGCGGGTACTTCCCTGATGCTGGGTAAATACATTATGTCGAAGACGAAAACTTGATGAAGCAGTTGTAACAACAAATTTCAGGGTATGTATGTATCAAGCCCTATTATCGATTCCGTTGGTTTTGGAGCATATTCTAGGAACAATCTTGTTGTATTCATCGCCTGCTCAAGCATGAGAGGGTTGTCGCGGCCTCCTTGCTGTAGCAGGGCAAAGCCTTTCTATACTAGTGCATGGCCACGTGCCCATAGATCGTTATCGTGGGCTAAGTTGCACGAGAATCGCGTGGCCTTTATTGCCTCGATGGTGGTGATGGTAATAACGTTATGAAAACGGGGGATAAAGCGTGGCGCCCATATACCCATCGCTTCAAGGGGGCACGGACCAAATGTGAGTTAGTCACGTGCGAGCACATCCCAAACACTGCCTTATCACCGGGTATTGGGTATTGATTGAGACGCATGCACCGTGAAGTGCTAAAGCCCATGATGATGTAGCCAGTTGTTGCAACGCGCGTCACGTTCCCACCTACTACGTTAGGGGACAAAATCACGAAAAGGTGCCTAAACGTGCCTAGGCGCCATGCATCGAGATTTTAACACCCGAACATTGTTTTTTCGCGTAGGCCATGGTCCATGTTTTCAATCGTTATCTCCGCTGGCGAGAGTAGATTCTCATCAAAATGTACGGAGACAGGGGGGCGGAAAACCCAGATTGTACACGCCCGCCAGGCCGGATGGCCGGTGAGGCGACGCACGTCCGGGGCCCGCCTCGGTCCGTGTTGATTACAAACCGGAATAGCCCGGGACAGTACAAAGCTACAGCGCGCGCACGGCAAACCGCCGCACCACATGGCCGCTACCTAGGTACATGATCATTATGGAAAAGTCATATCGGAAACCGTCCGCCCCGGCCTATGTGGGCGATGACCTTGGTTTTAATCCACTGACTTGTAATCCCACAATACCCGCAACTATGACCAAAAAGCACCGCGGCGCTGCACTGAGTACATCATTGCAATCAAATTGTCTCGGGCCGGGCGTGCGGAAGAAAAAATATGTCGGATGCCTTATTTTGCAAACCGAAGGCCCGACTGCCCCGGCCGCCGCCTATACAGTAGGCGGCGCCTGCCGGGCGTCGTCGTCGCAACACTTGGACCGCAGCGGCCCAATGCTGCTAGGGTTCCCACTAACCCTAGCTACACGTAGAAAACCACGGTTTCCCACGCTCGTTCCTTCGCAGAGGAAACCCTTACGTTTTCTAAGCTATCCCCGAGCCATGAATGTCTGGTTATTGATTTGTACCATTCGTTAACGTGGCAACACTCCAATCGCGATATGATATCAATATATAACGTACAGTGGCCCACCCTCACATGCCCCCACCCCACTTAAAACCACCCTAGCTCCCTCGCTAACATATTTCCCCACTCATCGACCACCTCCAACTCTGGAAGCCGTCCAAGAGCCATGACCGCGCGCGACAAGAGTTCATGGACGCGAAATATCGTCTACACCTATAGGAGTAGTGCACCCGAGACGGTCTCCTGAAGGTGCCGTTCGATGACCAATAAGCAGGCCGGCGGGTCGCCCTCGTCGAGCTGGTGCACATAGACGAGCACCGCGCGGGCCTGCCGGAGCGCCGAAAAGAGCTGGACCCGGTGCTCGCCAAGGACTTCTACGATTGTGGACTCGTCGGGAAATAAGCCATCTGCACGGGTCCCGTGTCATACTACGCCTTGCCCCCGGCCGCGGAAATCGCGGAGGTAGTACGATCGGTGTCAAGCCAGTGTCTGAATACCGGGGCCGGTTATCGGGCGTTGGACCGCATGCGTTCGTCGGCGGCCGCAGCGGGCCGGTCACTGGCCGGTCTCGACACGCAACCGGTGCTGAAACCGGTCGGTGAGGACCAAGTAGCGGCGTTGAACTGCGGCAGCCTCGAAGAGGATTTCGCGGACACCACGCGTATTGCGATAGAACTTTGCCGCTCACCTTGTTGCGCGTGATCGATATACGACTGCTATCCACCTAATGGAATCGGAGTCGAACCCGGCACCGACCCTCGAGGTACACCCCGCATGCGTAGAGGTACGCGAGGAGGATGCCAGCCATCATATTCACGTGCACAGACTCCGCCAAGCGAAGGGCTGTCGGGTTCGGAAGCAGCGCTTGGCCGGGCTCGCGGTGCACGCTAGTGCGACTTCTTGCGCGGCGCGACGCGTTGTATGGCGCAAATCGATAGCTGGCCGGCGCCGGCGAGGGGTGTCAACATACCTCCCTTCGGAGCAGGCGGCGGAACGGTGGCTCCGGTCGGGGCAACCGCGGCGACGGGGCAGCGGCACGGCAGACAGCCCCTGTGGCCGAGCCGCCAGAAGCTCCGGAGGAGGCGGCCCCGGAACATCCGCTCGATCTAGCTCCGGACCCGCCACCGGCTGGACCAAGGGCTCCGATAGGGCCGCAGCAAGGGGTGCTCGCAACGATCGACATCGGGACCACTAGGACTTCGGCCGAAGGCGCGTCGTCGGACAAGACGCCCGCATCGGGCCGCACCAACTCGGCGGGGCAGAAGTGCCCCGCCTCCAGGTCCGTATTCGCCGAGTCCTACCCGGGAGGTTGCCTCGACGCCCTGGCGCTGCGCCCGGGGCAGTCGAAACATCAGAGCAGGTACAAGACCGGAGATGCCGGCTCTCTACACCCGGAGGAGATGGCTCTGCGCCTTGTGGAGGTGCAAGATGCGGCGCACCTCATCGGCACCGCTGCGTGCTCTGCGGCGTGCATGGATCAGAACATTGTCAACTTGGATCAGCTCAACACGAGGCTCCACGCCATGCGCCACCCAGCCAGAGGTCATGGCGGTGAAGGCAGGGGCGGGGACATTCGCGATTCTAGCGCTGGAGGCGGCGGCCAGGGAGCCGCAGCCCCCGCAGGACGAGGAGATTGCCATCTCCGGCCTCATCACCGGTGTTGACAACTGGGGTCTGACAGTCAGTGTGTTTGATATTACAATGCTAATGCGCTTAGCCGCTGCTGATAAGCGCGCGCAGGCGCGCGCGTACGAGGACTACATCAAGACTATGTGCGTGTTGTACGCATCCCTAGCTAGTAGCGCCAGTAGTCCTCCAGCTCCGGCTGCTCAGCCCTCATCAATGAGGGGTTGCTAGCCTTGTAATCACTTCTTCGGTCTCACCTAGCAGAGCCTCCGGCATCTGTTGCACCACCACCCGCGACTCAGGCAGGACGAACAATGTTATGCGCATGACAACCGGGCATGAGGCGGAGCTGGCGGCGGAGGTGGAGGGGGCTTAGCAGACCCAGGGGGTAGAGCAGGAGGAGCGGCGGAGGCTTGCAAAGGCAGTCAAGGAGGCCAGGGCCGTGGCAAGGAATAAGCTCGAGGGCAAAGAAAAAGACCTATAGAGGGACATGGCCCACGCCACAGGGGTGATGGGCAGGTCAATGTGACTTCACATGCATATCACGTTATTTTCTTATGTCGCCGCTCTGCTAGATGTTGCATGCATGGCAGCGGGATGCGGAGGCGAGGGGGTGGGGTCCCCTCGCAGTACGGAAAATGAGGGGCGGTACCCCTCACAAACTCCCCCCAAAAACAGAGGAGGAGGGGTGCTTGGGGTTGGGTACATGGTGCTACAGGAGGGGCTTAGCCCATGACGAATCACCATGCCAACTGCTAGGAGGGGGGGGATAGGGACCTGGCCTCCAGAGGGCTGCATGCCACGCAGTACTCACATAGCGGACCTTTTGCGGGTGCGTGCCGCCAGGCCGTAAGAGAGTTGGGCTGCTTAGCATCAGAGACTCAGTGGGAATAAAGTTGTAAGAAACATCAAATTTCAAATTTTCTCACTCATCCATGGCCAGTCCACCATCCATAATTTATGTATGCGCATCGGCACGTCATGGGCACCAACCTATATGCTTAGGGGGTATTTAAAACGCTCAATCTTGCGCCGGGACGGCTTGTATGGCACAACTATTAGGCTATTAGGGCTTGAATAACCCTGTTTTGATGACAAATTAACCTAAACGTGCAACGTTCCAGGGTTTCAGACAAAAAACCCTAATCAAGTTGCCCTAAACTCGAATTCGGCGAAAAGGGGCCCAAGACTTATGTGCAGGGGTGTAGAAACGAACCAGCCATATTAATACCTATACGCAACTAACCCGATCACATCATACACCCCTGCACATAAGTTTGGGGTCCCTTTTCGGCAGTCTCAAGACTTCAGTAGGGTACCTGAACGTAGGGCATATGAGATGAAACCCTGGAATCTCAGAGGGCTCTATAAAACCTGCATGACGAGTGGCTCAAACCGAAGCTTAAAGACCTTTGACTAGGGAATCACGCTGCACTTGGTGCGTGGATGGGCGTCGCCTGCAACTGCACCAAAACTGGGGTCGGTATCACGCACACGCCGACGCGCGTGAATAGACAACCAAACGGCGGGATGGCCATGAACGCGTGAGGAAACACATTGGCGAGGGGCTCGGGTGCATTTGGTTGGGGTGCAGCCGTGTGGGCGGCGGCCAGTACATGTCGCGTTGCGATACTGGCATGGCATCAGTGTCGGCCGCGCGGAGCAACACCCCCTTGGCTTTAAAACGCTTTAACTTCTCAGGGTTTGCTCAAAAACCTTTAAAAAATACCACGCGATTCCTCGTTCAAATCTGCGTCGAAAACAATCATCCAAAATCCAAAATTCGAATTTTTGGGGCCCCCGAAAAAATCCCCAAAGATGATCATCCAAGTTGCCCCTCTCTGCCTTGTGTGCCCACCCATGTCGGGCGCGTGGCTTTGCGCCAAGTGCGTGTCTAAGCCCCATACTCGGCTGTGCGAGAGCGTTATGTGTGTGGATGACCACGAATCACCAACACTTGGCATGTGCCGCCTCCTAGCGATACACACATCTACCAGCCAAAATGCCATTTTCCACAGCATTTTTCAAGGAATTTCATATTAATTAAAGTCCACGCCCCTACCGCGCCACCCCGCCCACGAAACGGTGCAACTGGCATTCCACCACGCGCCCCCATAGTAGAGCATTGCCCTACGCCAAGGGGGCCATCGAGCGCCTCTCCTACGTGCGTTCGTCACAGAAACGGCAGCATTTTCACCCCAAAATTGCTCCCCGTAGTGGCCAACTTGTCGTTGGGGTGTCTCGTCGTGCCTATAGCGACATGCTTTCAGTGGCCTACACGCACGGTGTGTGCAACTTATGCCAAGGGCCGTATCCACCGAGTTTGGTGCGACGAGTGCCGCAATTTCCATAGGTTTGGACGGTTGGCGCAACCCACAACTTTCTGGCGCCAACGCATCATGCACTGATTTCGCTTTTTTCAAGGGCGCCCACAAATGGTCGTGTTGTCGCGCGGGTGGGTATAAAGCGCACAATAGGCGTTCGCCCGAACTATTCCCACTGTAGTTAGCATGTATGCACATGCAGAAGGCGTTATCCTCGCCCATGCATGCGCTTTGCGATCGAAAATGCAAAACCCGGACTTATGTGGAGGGGTGTATATCGGCACGACGTGCTACATCCAGTACTCGTACTCGTACTATTTTGGATATCCTGTGCTCGTGCTCGTATCCTGTATGGATACACTGCTCCATGAACGTCAAGAACCGGGGTCATCCCTGGACAGCCATCCGGTTCTGCTTGCGTAACGTCACAGTGGCATGTGTGCATAGTCATGCGGTGGCAAGTAGCACTGTCGCCATACTGCACGCAACGGCGTGTAAGCGCGCAATGAACGCTTTCCGTGTTGTCAGTGTACACCCAGCCCATTGGGTCGAAGGGCGCATGGGGCACGGGGCATGAGGCCTGACACAAGCCGAGCAGGCCACGCAGGATCCCGTCAGCCCATGTTTACAAACATGAAATTAAATATCGAGCTCGCCACATGCTCAGCGTCCCCATTGGTGGCCGCTGCAAGCTCAGCCTCATGCAGCAGGCCAGGGTACCCCTCTTAGCACACCCACTGCAGAGGAGAGCCACACGCTGATGCTTTTACAGAGTCCGCCCCATCTGCGCTCTCAGTGCCGCTGCCGCAAGCCCTAGGTGGATAGCGCTCTCTGCGCTCCCAGCGCCCTAACCAGATAGGGACGTGGGCAAGCTCATAGCCCGCCATGGTAATGTGAAGCTGCTGCTGCGTAATGTGGCAGCAGCCGCGGGCGTCGTGAGGCGGAGCACCAGTCCGTAGGTACCGCTGTGCCGCCTCTCACAGCTTCTCCACCACTCTCAGCTTTGCGCTGCGGCTGCGCGGGTTTGCGTCGATCTCCCCCTCCGACGGCCCCATCGGCTTGCGCGTAACCAGTCGCACCTGCGCCGGCTCCTCCGGCCCCAGCTCCAGCCGCAGGCGTGCCTCCGCCCCCGTGAGCTCGGAGGGCGGCCGGCCCGCTGCCGCCAGAAAGGCCTTCTTCACGATGCGATCCTCCAGACTGTGGAAGGTGATGATGCCCAGGCGACCGCCCGGCGCTAGGCAGCGCACCGCCTCCGGGATCACCTGATGTGATCAGCACAAAGAAATTGGCGCCAGGCATCAGGCATCGAGCCACCGCAAGCAGCGGGGTCGGAGTTGGATACAGACGGGGGAGGGGGGGAGCACCTGCTCGACGACCCGGAGCTCGTCATTGACAGCTATCCGAAGCGCCTGCGGAGGACATCATTCGACGGCACGGCGCAGGCATACCATCAAGGCATGTTACAAGCCGACTGAATGTCAACATCTGCCACACATTGCACTAATCCTCCACCCCCTCTCCCCCCTCCCCCCCCCCCCCCCCCCCCCCCTCTCCATCCTGCACACGCCACTACGCAGCAGCCTTCTTGCTTCACGAGATCACCACTCATCTTTCCTCGTCCCCCCCCCCCCCCCCCCCACACCACCACCCACCACCCACAACTGCGATAGGCCCAAGTGAGTGTCCCCATCTGTCCGTCACGCCAGTCTGCCGCTCACCTGGAACACGCGTGTCGCGGGATGCGTGGTCTTCCCGCCCTTCTTGCCCTTGCCCCTCTTGAAGATGGGCGGCCCAAGCGCGTCGGCCAGCTGCAGGGTAGAGGCCAGCTGTGTGGTCTCCCGCGCCGCACAGATCCTGCAGACATCGTCCAGCATGCTCTCAGTATATTATACCATGAGCGCCCCCTCCCCCCCCCCCCCCCCCCCCCACCTACATCCTCCCATGCCCCGGGCCCACCCCTGCCTTCTGATGGGTCTGCGCCATAGGGGAGGAGGAGGAGGAGGAGGAGGACAACTGAGCGTGTTGAGAGAGGTGAGGGGAGGCAACCACACCTTCGCGCAAACTGCCGCCAGTACTTCTCCTCCCCGTAGTCCCGGAAGATGCGCCCCAGCTGCTGCTCCGACCAGCCGTTGACGATCTGCGGCGCGCAGGGCGATGTGTGTTTCGGTCATTGCCTGAGGGGCTCTGCCTTGTCCAGGTTGACTGCAACGGGGGAGGCGCAGAAAGCCGGATGGGCCAGGTGACAGAGAGCGTGGAATGTAGGGGGGGGGGGGGGGGGGGGGGGCGCACGTCCGCAGCTGTGATCTCCCCGTCCGGGTCCATCCGCATATCCAACGGGCCATCATTCATAAAGCTGAACCCTCGCTCCGCGGAGTCCACCTGCGCCCAGCTGGTCAGGCGCTCTGTGCCTTGCTGGATGCCTGCTGGGCCGTTTCCCCACTCTCAACAATCGCCGCATCGCCGTTTCTTCGGTTCGGTTCATACCTGCATTGACGACATGCCGAGGTCGAGTAGGATGGCATCTACGCCCCGGTCAGCCAGACCATGGCTCTTCACCACCGCCCGCATGTCCCTGCCATATGGCCGCCAGACAACAGTAAGCCGAGCGCATCTAGACTGGATACCTTGCCGCACGTGGTAGTCGTTCACAGTGCCGCTGACCTGAAGTTACTCTTCACCAGCTTCAGCTCCAACGCGTCGCTGCGCCCTGCCGCCGCCGCCCTGAGCTTCTCCTCTGCTATGCCCAGTGCCATTGGGTCTTGGTCGATGCCAACCACAGTGCGCAGCTCCTGAAGGGAAATCCGCCAACCTTCCCTCACCACATGCTTCGCAATCGAACCGCCTGTTGACTCCCATGCTCCGACTAATCTTTCGCCTAATTCCAATGTTCCAGCTGGACATTGTACCGCATGCTAGAAGGTTGACAATGGAGGAGGGCACTGGAGGTGTGCCTGGACAGAAAGGCCCACATGCTGATGCTCCCCCCCTCCCTCACCCACCAGGAAGGGCGTCACGGCGCGAATTCGCTGGTGTGGAGTAGTGTCAGAGACAAGGGTGGATCAGGCTGAGGCATCCTATCAGCTCCAGCACCCCGCCCAAGGATGCTCTGCGCCGAGGCGCGCACCGGGTGTTCCGCCATCACTGCGCAGGCATGCCCAGCAGCGCCCAATGTGCCGTCCAAGTAGACCTGTCGTCAGGATAAGGTCGAGCTCTAAATAATGTCGCTTCGGATCGGTCGTCAATATGGAGTGGGCAGTGCAGCCTGGCAATACGGAGGCGGCGCGGCCTGCGCACCCCGAGCTGGAGCGGCCGGAAGCTTGACAGAACCTGCTCCATCAACACCGGCACGTGCGGCTCGTCGACCTCCGCGGCAGTGCTGCCCCCGCCAGCGACAGCCGCTATACACGCCGGCGGCGCGGCAGAGCGATATGAGCGTGGCTGCGGCACCTGCTGTCCCGCTGTGTGGCGTTGTCGGTTCTGGACGGGCGGCGGCAGCAGCGCCCGCACGGTTGAGCGGCGGCGGCACCCGGGTCGCCCGGAACGGCCGGTGACGCCAAGCGCTCGCAGCAGACCCATGCTGTACATCACGGGACCTTGTACGGCAAGGCTCGCTCGTCTGATGTGTATCACAAACGCGCCACTGCTTGCTTTGGCAGGTTGGATCGCTTTTCACTTGCCAATCCTTCGTGAGCCGACTCGCCGCGAAACGGAAGGCGCGAATAATGGGTAGGTTTGGAACCTCGTCGCAGCACGCCGTAGAGCCGCCCAAATGTCGGAGCTTCATCGGGCGGCGGCGCCACGCGGCGATCTGAGTTGGGGGAATGGTTTCGGAGCCCGACCATGCTTTTTCTCGACTACCTGTACCTGTACTAAGCGGCGCTTCGCGCCGGGGATTTGTGGAGGTGCCCCTACCTCTTGGGTTGAGCCTGGTGCGGGATGCGGGCCAATTTTAGCCGGCTTGTAGTGTTGATCTTGTAATACTGTTGTTTCCGGGTAATACTGCTTTTAGCGTTAGATTTGTCAGTAATTTTATTTTTTAAGAGAAGTATTATTTTTTTGTAAATGAAACAGATTAAATCTGCATGCCGCGTAAAAGCGGGCCGCTGACTACTGGTGTGCATTACAAAAAGGCCAGTACCCAACCCACCGCTAGAAGTTGTGTTCCCCCCCCCCCCCCCCCCCCCCCCCCAAAAAGCAGCACTACAAGATCAGCAATACAGTACAAGCCGCCTACAGGCGGCCCGCATCCCGCACGAGGCCGCGCAGGTCGGGCCGGTTGTCAGGTCTACGGGGCGGGCACGGCGCGAATCGCCATGCCCGCCCCCTGTACCGGCACCGGACGCCGGACGCCGTCGTTCGACCGTCGTCCGTCCGTCGACGGACGCCGGGCCCCGGGTCGGCGGACTGCCCCCGCACCGCGACGACCCCTTTTTACAGCATCATTTTACAGGATATACTTGGACTACCTTACATGAATAGTCGCTGTATAAATAAAGAGGGCAAGTCTCGCTTGATGATTCAGCAGTAATAACGCGCTGCGGTACCGCGTTATTTTGGCGTATCAGACGGATATATGCGTGCCTGGGCTAGAATACACGCGCATCCATTTAGAACTTTACCGTACTCGTACCAGTACCGTGAAATCAAACGGGCGAAAATCGAACATATGACGGTTCATACACGAAGCGGGTATGACGGAGGACGGACGGACGGACGGACGGAGGACGCCTAAAAATCCGTCATAAAACCGTATTGCAACCGGTATCGATTCTCTCGTAGTCCAGGCGATTTCGGACGCGGTCCTCCTTTTCCTCCGCTCATTCCAAGAGGTAGGGGAACCTCGCTGGAGGCGGGCGCCGCGCGGACTAGGCGAGGGAGCGCGTCTGTTTATACTTTCCTTTCGCCCTCACGGGACAACAAAGCAGTCAGCAAGTGATGCTGAAGCTAGTAGGCACAAGCGGGCGGGCGCTATAACTAAGTAATACCACACGTTGCAACTTACATCATGATGCAGTATCCATGTATACTTATTACACCAGTCCACATATTAAGTCATTGCACATAGAAATCCGCGGGTATCCTTGCCTTGGTGCCCAAGCCATGGGGCCACGAGGCCATGGAGCCTTGTAATCCAGTGTATGCAAGCCTCCTACGCCAATGAAGCAGCCGTTTCTCCTGGCAGTTATCGCACTTTCAGAATTGTTCTTCGGCGATGGCATCGTGTGGCACATGGCTAAAACCACAGAAAAAACGGGAGATGAATAGGGGGCAACTTTTTGGCGGCGTAGCTACCATCCGGCATATACCCGCGCGCTGCCAGCGGTAGGTGGACGTATGCATGCGTTGTAAGACGACCGAGCTTGCTGAGCCCAATCCATGCTCGCTACTAACCAATGCAATGCATGGCATTTCAATGAGAGTGTTCGATAATTAATGCCGTCGTCGTGATGCATGGGGCCAAACATCCCACAATTTCCCAAGCTGCAAGATAAGCGCCGTTGGCCGCGCCTCGCTGGGTGAAAGTAGCATACGTAAAGTGCCTTCGATTCCATAGGTGCATGCTTATATTGCCCGCACCGTAGGCTAAGCGCGGGCTGGCCCCCTCGATAACAATGTCGCCACCGTTGCACAAGTCTGCGCGCATAGTTAAACACACGTGACCCATCATCCAAGTGGAAAAGCCAAAATGATGACGGGATCCGCGCGACATGGAGACATATCCAAAAGGTCCTTACGCCTGGGAGTTTGCGTGGAACGGCACATTACATGCCCCGTCATGCGCGCCCACCCACAGTGAGTGGGCTGGCTGGGATACCACAACAAGGGGGGGGGGGGGGGGGGGGGGGGTAACTTTGACATGCCATAACATTCCGGCGTTGTATTAGATTGGGCTGTAAATTAGTGCGTTGAAAAGCGCAGGTCACGGGCTTTCCATCGCATTAATTCTCAACCCAATCTGATAAAACACCGAAATGTTATGAATTAAAATGTGATTGCAGTATTATTGCTTCTTGCATGGCGAACAGCTGTTCGTGAATGTCGCATGCAGCCCGCTAGCTGACCATAGACTCCAAACTAGGCGCCGCGCGGCATGGGGTAGGTGGCCAACACATGTATCTCGGCGACCATTGGAGAAAAAACACGGTTCTTTATGTGCAAATGTCGGCGTGCCATGCGCTCAAACCGTTCACAACCCGGCCGTGCAACACTTGTTACAATAATAGGGCCGCATGCCATGCGACGCGCGCGCCGTCGCATTGGCCCTAGCACACCATGTGCACGCTATTTCATGGCTATCCTCGCAATGGCTGTCCTCGCAATGGCTATGGAGGGTGATGTGCCGAGCCATCCTTCGACCCTCCATTGCGTCAGGTGTGCTCAGCCCTATCCACACGTGAATGATTTGCGGGCACACATGACCTCCTCGCCGGCATGTTCAGCCGCCCGGCCGGCCGACGGATGTCCAGTTCGTGACGCAGATCGGCATTTGATGTCGGCGTGCCAGCGCTGCAGCTTGTGGTTCCATGCTTCCGGCCTTGGTCGGCACCTTCGGTCCCGTGCGGCGGGGCGGCCCAGCCGGCTTCCGTCCTTCTCCCTCGCTCCGGGGGTGGGCCGCACACCGCGGCGGGTTTGGGCGACATGCCTCCGGCGGCGCGCCAGTGTTTCGATCGTGGTGCCCGCGGCGGCGCCTCGCAACTTAATTTCTTTGAGTCGACTCTCATGTCCTTCCGGTATGCTACTTGCGCTTATGAATGCCCTAAGTCCGTGGTTGCCTTGGTCAAACCCCACCATGACGCCGCCCTTACCTACGCTCTCTTGTTCAAGGGCCGCGCGAGCCAATCTGAGGCTGCCCATGATGCGTGGAGTGCCTACCTCTTGTTCTTCAGGTTGATATTGCGGCCCATGGCATACTCCTCGCCGGGGTCTTTACACCCCGACCCGGTGGCGGACTACCGCAACAACCGTTTATCGCATTGGGAGCGTGGCGACCTAGACATGTTGTTCGCCCTCGCGCGTTTGCATGCATCTGCTCGGGCTACTCCTCATGAATACGTGGCTCCGGCGTCGGCCAATTGTGGGGACCCACCGCCGGTTACCAAACGCCAAGCTGCTCGGGCCTCGGCCTTGGCTGCGGTGGGCGAGTACAGCTGCGCAGCTGCCGCCCTTCACTCGGTCCCGCTCGCGCCCGCTGGTCCGCGGCTTCACGACGAGCTCCTCCGGTTGCATCCCCAGACCCAGTAACATGTTCCTTGCGCGCTCCCGGATCCGTTCTCGTTGGACCGCCTCACTTTCCCCGAGTCTTCGGTGGACGTTTGCGAGGTGTTGTCCAACAGCCCCAATGGTTCTGCCCCATTCCTCGATGGCATCCGCTTTGAGGCTCTCCGTGCCCTCTGCTCGCGCTCCCACCTCCGTGGCATAGATGAGGCCATCGCGAATCCGGAGGTCCCTGCTAGCGTCGCCCATTTCCTTTCCTCCGCTACCTCGGTACCCCTATATAAGCTCACGCCGGCGGAGCGCAATGCGTTGGAACTTAGTGCTGGAGACGTGAAGGGGTCCGTTCGGCCCATTGGCATCGGCATCGTGCTCTTCATGTACGCTATGCGCATCCTCTTGCGCGCTCATGGCGAACCCATCGCCCAATGGCTTGCCGCCCGCGGCCAGTTCGGTTTTGGCGTTAATGGTGGCGTGGAATTAGTTCAATTCCTTGTGCGATCTCTCCTAGACTCGGATCCATCCCTTCTTTTGGTGCAGCTTGACGCCGAGAATGCGTTCAATTCTTTCTACTATTCCGAAATGGTTCGCACACTCCTCGAGGACCCTGTTTGGCAGCCTCTATTGCGTCCGGCGATCATGCTTTTGGTCAAGAGTCCAATATGTACGTTTTCGACGGCTCCCAACCCAGTCCCTCTGTCCGGATTCTAAGCCGTGGAGGGGTCCGCCAGGGTTGCGTCCTCGGCCCCATCCTGTTCGCTAGCGCCGCTGCCCGAGTGTATGATTGCATTGCCGCGGCTGCCCCCACTCACTCAGTGTTGGCAGCCTTCTCTAACGACGCCAATCTGGTCGGCACTGGTGACGGACTTGCGCTTGTTACGTGGGTGGCCCCGTCCGCTTTTGCCGCCGTTGGGTTAAGCGTCACCATTCGCAAACGACAGGCGTATTGTGAGCTTGGCTCTTCGTCCCCGTTCGGCGCCCTTCCTTATGGGCATTTGTTGCATGGTGTTGCAGCCTCCTCGTCCGGAATCAAGGTGCTTGGTGCCCCTGTGGGCTCGGCCACTTTTGCCCGGATCCTGTTGGACAAATCGGTCACAAAAAATTCACCAATTTGGCTCCCGGCTTATTGGTTTGGCCGACCACTTCCACTCCCACACTACTACTCGTTTGCTGCAAGTTTGCGGCCGTCGTTTCGGCCACCACCTCCGCTCCACGCCTCGGGGCTTTTGTCGCTCCGAGGGGTATGACGGTACTATTACGTCCTTCCTTGAAGATGCAGACGGCGACGCCTTTTCAGCGCTCGCCGTCATTTGGGTTGTTAGCCCCCACCTCTTGGATACGCCCTCCATGAGCACGGAACTGTCCCTCCCGGTCCAATTTGGGGGCTTCGGTATCGGCGATAATGTGGTTATTGTAGCTGCCTCCCACATCGACGCTGCCGCCCTTGTGGTTGGCCAAGCTGTGACTTTCCTCCGTGCTCAACACGCTACATACCCTAAGCGACACCGGCGCGTTCCTTTCCAGGCCGCCAGGCGTATCCAACCCTCATAGCCTCTACCTTGTTGGGGCGTCCTCGATTCACCAGGCTTTGGCCACCCCAACGTTGGCGCCCAACAGGATCCGGGCAAAAGTGGCCGAGCCCACAGGGGCACCAAGCACCTTGATTCCGGACGAGGAGGCTGCAACACCATGCAACAAATGCCCATAAGGAAGGGCGCCGAACGGGGACGAAGAGCCAAGCTCACAATACGCCTGTCGTTTGCGAATGGTGACGCTTAACCCAACGGCGGCAAAAGCGGACGGGGCCACCCACGTAACAAGCGCAAGTCCGTCACCAGTGCCGACCAGATTGGCGTCGTTAGAGAAGGCTGCCAACACTGAGTGAGTGGGGGCAGCCGCGGCAATGCAAGCATACACTCGGGCAGCGGCGCTAGCGAACAGGATGGGGCCGAGGACGCAACCCTGGCGGACCCCTCCACGGCTTAGAATCCGGACAGAGGGACTGGGTTGGGAGCCGTCGAAAACGTACAGATTGGACTCTTGACCAAAAGCATGATCGCCGGACGCAATAGAGGCTGCCAAACAGGGTCCTCGAGGAGTGTGCGAACCATTTCGGAATAGTAGAAAGAATTGAACGCATTCTCGGCGTCAAGCTGCACCAAGAGAAGGGATGGATCCGAGTCTAGGAGAGATCGCACAAGGAATTGAACTAATTCCACGCCACCATTAACGCCAAAACCGAACTGGCCGCGGGCGGCAAGCCATTGGGCGATGGGTTCGCCATGAGCGCGCAAGAGGATGCGCATAGCGTACATGAAGAGCACGATGCCGATGCCAATGGGCCGAACGGACCCCTTCACGTCTCCAGCACTAAGTTCCAACGCATTGCGCTCCGCCGGCGTGAGCTTATATAGGGGTACCAAGGTAGCGGAGGAAAGGAAATGGGCGACGCTAGCAGGGACCTCCGGATTCGCGATGGCCTCATCTATGCCACGGAGGTGGGAGCGCGAGCAGAGGGCACGGAGAGCCTCAAAGCGGATGCCATCGAGGAATGGGGCAGAACCATTGGGGCTGCTGGACAACACCTCGCAAACGTCCACCGAAGACTCGGGGAAAGTGAGGCGGTCCAACGAGAATGGATCCGGGAGCGCGCAAGGAACATGTTACTGGGTCTGGGGATGCAACCGGAGGAGCTCGTCGTGAAGCCGCGGACCAGCGGGCGCGAGCGGGACCGAGTGAAGGGCGGCAGCTGCGCAGCTGTACTCGCCCACCGCAGCCAAGGCCGAGGCCCGAGCAGCTTGGCGTTTGGTAACCGGCGGTGGGTCCCCACAATTGGCCGACGCCGGAGCCACGTATTCATGAGGAGTAGCCCGAGCAGATGCATGCAAACGCGCGAGGGCGAACAACGTGTCTAGGTCGCCACGCTCCCAATGCGATAAACGGTTGTTGCGGTAGTCCGCCACCGGGTCGGGGTGTAAAGACCCCGGCGAGGAGTATGCCATGGGCCACAATATCAACCTGAAGAACAAGAGGTAGGCACTCCACGCATCATGGGCAGCCTCAGATTGGCTCGCGCGGCCCTTGAACAAGAGAGCGTAGGTAAGGGCGGCGTCATGGTGGGGTTTGACCAAGGCAACCACGGACTTAGGGCATTCATAAATAAGCGCAAGTAGCATACCGGAAGGACATGAGAGTCGACTCAAAGAAATTAAGTTGCGAGGCGCCGCCGCGGGCACCACGATCGAAACACTGGCGCGCCGCCGGAGGCATGTCGCCCAAACCCGCCGCGGTATGCGGCCCACCCCCGGAGCGAGGGAGAAGGACGGAAGCCGGCTGGGCCGCCCCGCCGCACGGGACCGAAGGTGCCGACCAAGGCCGGAAGCATGGAACCACAAGCTGCAGCGCTGGCACGCCGACATCAAATGCCGATCTGCGTCACGAACTGGACATCCGTCGGCCGGCCGGGCGGCTGAACATGCCGGCGAGGAGGTCATGTGTGCCCGCAAATCATTCACGTGTGGATAGGGCTGAGCACACCTGACGCAATGGAGGGTCGAAGGATGGCTCGGCCCAGCACCTTGTGATAGCAACACCGGGCAGGCGGGGTCTCGGGAGGAGGGCTCGAGGGCAATGGGGGCATCGCAGTGACGACCAAGGGTCGGTGGTCAGCAATGGTTGGCTACGTTGGTTGGCTATGGTTTGACGACTCGAAGGGGGTGGAGACCGCGGGGGGAAGGCCCATAGACTCTGCCACCGGAACGAGAAACCAAGCGAGCGCCGTCTGGTGTACGGGTACCAACACTAGTACCAGCGGCACTAGGGAGCACCAACGGCCGTAGGGGTACCGGTATAAGGGCGAGTACTACTGGTACTCAAATAAGGACGGGGGCTGCCAAATAATGGGCACCCGTACGAGTACGAAGGCTAGTAGTCGTTAGCATTATTGGCGGCGGTGCCGGTACGAGGTACGAGGACTGATCGAAGTACCAGTACCAGTCCCATCCCCAAGTCACCCGCGGCACCGTCCGAGGCAGCTTCACAACACCTATCTTCGCCCGTCGGTCCGCACTTCACGGTGATGACTCCGCATGCGCACCGCCCGCCATGGTCCAAGCCGCACCCCTTTCCCCAACCACACCCGCTCCCCTGCCCAAACGCCGAAGCCACACCACCGCCGGCGCGCATCCCCGAATCACCCGCGGCACCGTCCCAGGCAGCTTCACAACACCTATCTTCGCATGTCGGTCCGCACTTCACGGTGATGACTCCGCGTGCGCGCCGCCCGCCATGGTCCAAGCCGCACCCCTCCGCCCCCCTTTCCCCAACCACACCCGCTCCCCTGCCCAACCCCGCAGCCACACCACCGCCGGCGCGCATCCCTGAGTCACCCGCGGCACCGTTCGAGGCAGCTTCACGGCACCTATCTTCGCCTGTCGGTCCGCACTTCACGGTGATGACTCCCCGCGCGCAGCGGTATGGATTCCACCGCTAACTCCACAAGTCTCAAGACATGAAGACGGAGGCGGCGCCCATTCTCGCGTGGGCTTCATGCACCTTTATTGAAGCCCAAGTTGCCCGTCACGTTGTACTTGGCGGTAGTCTCTTGCTTGCGCTTTTGTATAAATCCACACCACTACGCGCGGGATCGCGCGATGTCACTACAGGTATTGGTGTGAATTACAAAACTGGTGTGAATTACAGAAAGGGCAGTAAAAAATCCACCTTTTGTTTTTTTCGCCCCCGGGACAGGACTGGCACCAGTGAAACCCTTGCAGCGTCTCTACGACGGCCGTTTAGGCAGCAATCCAGTTACGGAAAGCCCTGGGTAGGCGACGCTCCGTTATAGTCATCAAGCAAATTGCCGAAGCATTTCGCAATACTAATTGGAGGCCAGTGACGGAATTTCCAACACTGTTGGATCACCGTCTAAAACACTGCCATCAAAATACCCGGCACTGACCACGAAAGGTCCGCCCTACCCGTTTGGGCGTCGGCCCATTCGAGTAATGCGAGTTCCACCTACTGCTAAAAGTACAGGTACTGGTACTGAAAACGGCGACCATGACGATGACGCGCCGCCAGGCGGGGCGTGTTGTACGGGCACAGGTACGGGTACATGTCCGCACGGGGGCGGCCGCCCCGCGGCGCGCTAGGCGGAATGTGCTACGGGCCGGGGCGCCCCCAGGGGCTGGGGCCTGGACGTGCTGCGCCACCAGCAGCCCGGCAGGCGCCAGGAGCGCAGAAGGGGCTCGCCGTGCACGTACCAAGCACGGCGAGGTTGGCAAGGGGGTCGCCGGGCCAAAGGGGCGGCTGGCAGCGCACCTGGGAGCCGCAGGAGAAAACGGGCGCGCGCAGAAACCCAGGGGCGGGCGCGGTCCGTCGCAGGTCGGTCGCAGGCGCGAAGCTCCAAGAATAACGGCCGCAGCGTGAAGAGGTCTCCAAGGACACCCAGCAAGCAAGGGGGGGGGGGGAAGGGGGGGTCGATCCGCGAGACGCCAGGCGGGTGACGGGCAGGGCAAGGCGCGGCGGATAATTGTTGCAGGGATAGCGTCTGCAAGACCAATTGGAAGATCAAAGGCATCTTTCGCGGATGTGGCGAACGAACGTGATAGTTCACGTTATATCGTTCGGACATTAGGCGAAACACCGTGCTGGACCGCCTGGGCCTGCTGCGCAACCCCAACAAGGGAGTCTGGGAGCCCACCCATGTCGGCCCTCACCTGGGCCTGATCATCGACCTGAAGCGCGGCGAGTTCCGCGCCCCCGAGGAGAAGCTCATCGCGCTAGCCAAGGCCGCCCGCTCTCTCCTTGGCCGCGCAGCCTCCAACAAGCGCTGGCTCCCAGCTCGGCAGCTGGCGTCCTTTGCGGGCAAGGCGCAGTTCCTTGAAGTAAGCAGGTAAGTACAAAGGCACTTACCTGCCAAGCCCCCGCACCGCTAACCCCGCACCCGGTATGGAAGATCAACACTACCTGTACTCGCTGTGTTAATGTTTTAGCGGTATAGGTGGATTTGTAAGAGGCCTTTTTGTAATTCACACCATTATCCATCATCAGACTGCTGCGGCTGGTCACTTGTAGATATTTTTAAATTTTCCCTATGCTATACCGCTATCGCCACAGATTTATTTGCCTCAGTACATTGATCCGATCGCAGTAGCATCTGCGGCGGTCGCGAGTGCATTGGTCATGCATCATGCACTCACTCTGGATCGTCGAATAGCCATGCTTAATTGCCTTACCGGATGGTTGCCCCCATGTTTGATTTACATCAGCGCTAAAATTGCTATGTGCTATGCTCGTGCCATAATTTGCCTCGGCGGTGCCGATGGCGGGATGCGTCGCTCTGTTGGTGATTTGGCCACTCCACATTTCCGATTTTACAGTATCTCCTGGACATCTCCTGCGCCCGGATAAGGAAGTAAAATCATGAGGGAAAGCGCGAGGAATACCACCCCGACCTGCACAGCGGCGCCCTCCGGCTCGCTTAGCTCCTCCTCCTGAGCGGCAATCACATTGCCGGGAATTGCCAGCAGAAGTTTCATCACACACAGCCTCAACAACATCTGCTCCCTTAGATGACGCACCTAGACGTACTTTGCGTACTGATCTGCAAAAGCCCAGACTGTGTTGCTATGTTGTCAAGGACAGTGATGATGATGGTGATGGTGATGGGGGGGGGGGGGGGGGGGGAGAGACAGCACCTGGGGAACGATCGGCCCTCGCTGAATGAAGAGAGCAAACAGCACCCAGTACAGCGCGAGCGTGTCGATGATGCCTCCCAAACCCAGAACGAGGGTTGTCAGGACTTGGAGGGCGCCAGCCGCCCTATGGAACGAGCGAGCAGCTCAGCCGAGGATGCCCTGCTTTGGGCGCTCACTGAGCCGGTCATGAACGGATCCACTAGCCTGCAGGGGAGCGTGGCGTGCGCGCAGGTACCTGCGGCCCCAGATCCCGAACGCAATCCTGCCACCGTCGAGGTCCCCGATGGGGATGCAGTTGAGCGCATTTATGACAAGACCTGCCCAGCCAGCAATCACCAGCGGCGACAGCTGCACCTGCTCTGTGCTGTCCAGCGGCAAGAAAAGGTGCCCCAGGCAGCCGACGAGGAAGGAGTCCTGTACAGCCACAGCGACAGCACAGACCGGACTCTCAGAGCATGCGGCCTGTTATCGCCTTGCTGTCCAGCCTCATCGGGTGTGCACGTGGCATCAGCAGGTGGCAAGGGAGGGGGCGAGATCTGCTTCTCCGCTTACGTTGAACGCAGTCGAGTCAACCGTCACATTGCCCTTCCCGGCGATGGAAAGTCCAAAGCCAACTAGCAACATCGCCAGGGAGGCCGCAGTGCCTGCAGCTGGCCCAGCGAGGCCGATCTGTTGTGAAGGGAACAGGGAGCAGAGGCGGAGTGTGTCAGCCATACCATCCGATGGATACGCCGATGTCTCAGCTGCACTGTCAATGTGACTGCTATCAACATGCAGCAATCCCCGCCGGAGAGCGCACCTCCAGCAGCTGTGTGCGGTTCTTCAGGGTGGACTTGATGCGTGTCACCGCACCAAAGCTGCCCAGAAAGCCCAGGTTGGAGGGCACTAGCAGTGGCGGCGCGAGCTCTGCGCCGTGCTTTCTGGCTGCCGCGATGTGCCCTGCCTCGTGAGCCCCTGCAGACATTGGGCCCCTGAGTCTGAAGCCAGATGGCATGGCCTAGAGGGGGGAATGGCCAAGAGGAGTGTGCATGGGGCCATGTGAGTCTGCTTGCATGCATGTGATGCTGGCAGAGTGCAAATAGAGCGCACCCAGCAGCAGAAACAGTGCCAGCGTCGTGGGCAGTCCGTCCAGCAGTTTGCTCGCTTCAAACACTGCGCCAGTGTCATCCGTTGCGGTGCCGATGTTGCCGGTGAGGCAGAAGCCCAGGGTAGCGAGGCCCAACAGGACGGCCAGGCCCGCCTGCGCACCAGGACAGCGATAGAGGGCGCAGTGAGGCATGTGTCATGATGGATGGCAGGCTAGGATGCACCAGGCTGGTCATGTCAGCACCAGGTGCCAAATACCTCAACTGTGGGAGAAGGTGCGCCTCCTGAAATAGCTTCGGCGGGGAAGACAGCCACACATGGCTTGTCCTGCTGGTCTGAAAGTAGATATAGAACATAATCCTCACCCAGCTGAGCCTGTGAGGAAAAAATGTCCTCTTTTCAGCTTGTCACATTCATGGTTGGCCCCCCTTTCCCCCATCCGCGAAAGCACCCTCCATGCTGTCAATAGAGAGCCGCTGGGATGTAGCTCGCCACACCTGCAGCCGAGCCTTCAGCTTCTTCTGCGATTCGGTTGCCTTCCCTCGCAGGTTTCCCTTGAACAGCACCCCATTGGCGTCGTAATTCTCCACTGACGTCACAAAAAACGAATCAAACGTGAATACCGTTGCACGCAGCTTGTCGATGACGTCCTTTGAGAGCGCAAGCTGTCCGTCGCCCCCTGGGACTTCGGCCGGGGGTGCTCCATTGGAGGAGGCGTCTTTATTGGCGTCCTGGTGACACATTCCGGCACTGGGAGATAAGAATCTAGGGGATTAGCAGCTGCAGCAAGTCCGCCCTTATCCTGTGCGAGGGGCTGACCCACCTTCTCTTCGTCCTCACGCCCAGAACCATTATCATTCGAAGGCTCGGCATGGCAAACGAGCTTAACCCGGCCCCTGCAGAGAAATACGCGCAGCATGGGGAAGTGAGGGTCCAATCGCCCTGCCGCCTTGAAATAACTCGAGCTGCTTTCTGCTGTGCGCTGTTGATGGGATGCAACCGCCAGCGGCCGGCACGGAGTGGCGGCTAGCGCGCGCTGAATCGTGCGCCGTCAGACACCCACCTCTGCCCCAGTCGCCACAGGCAATCTTTCCGGGGTTGGGCTCCACGGGGAGCCGCAGCTGCCGGGCAGAGCCTGGCGGCCGCCGCACCCTTGGCGCGCGCAACGCCGACCCGCGATGGTGTTGCCCGACGCGCCGCTTGCTGGCTGCACATCGCGCGCATTCCGCTGCTGCAATCGAGCGACTGAGCGGCGGTAGCGCAGGGTCTTTCCTGGGGTACGTGGCAGCAGCTGAGGTAGGGGGCGAGCTGTAGTCCAAATTGGCACAAGGTGATGCGCCCGCCCCGTTAAGTCAGCCGGAACAAGAAGTTGCGTGTTGATGCGCGGGACGCGGTCAGGCGGGTGTTTTTCCGCCCCCGGGTGCCAGCAGGCTGGTGCTACCAGGTGCTACCCCTATATACTTTTTGGTTACAGGGAGAGCGTCCAGAGAATACCTCTGCCCTGCTGCTGGTACAGGTACCTATATGCCAGGACTGTGATATGTTATTTATACTTAATTTGCAGCTATTGCTCATGTACCTGATAGCGACCATATATATATACATGTTATTTTAACATACGCTCTGCCCGCCCAGCGAGCGTACGGGCGATGACAGCAGGGGCAACCCCTGCTCATACCCATGGTAGTATATAGGGCCGCACACGCCCGTAGAGTAGGAATACACACAGTAGTATCTGGCCCGCGGCTTCACGAAGAGCTCCTTCGCTTGCATCCCCAGACCCCGGACCCTGTTCCTTGCGCGCTCCCGGACCCGTTCTCGTTGGACCGCCTCACTTTCCCTGAGGCTTCGGTGGACGTTTGCGAGGTGTTGTCCAGCAGCCCCAATGGTTCTGCCCCATTCCTCGATGGCATCCGCTTTGAGGCTCTCCGTGCCCTCTGCTCGCGCTCCCACCTCCGTGGCATAGCCGAGGCCATCGCGAATGCGGAGGTCCCTGCTGGCGTCGCCCATTTCCTTTCCTCCGCTACCTTGGTTCCCCTAGATAAGCTCACGCCGGCGGAGCGCAATGCGTTGGAGCTAAGTGCCGGAGACATGAAGGGGTCCGTTCGACCCATTGGCATCGGCAGCGTGCTTGTCCGGTTCGCTATGCGCGTCCTCTTGCGCGCTCATGGCGAGCCCATCGCCCAATGGCTTGCCGCCCGCGGCCAGTTCGGTTTTGGCGTTAAGGGTGGCGTGGAACTAGTTCAATTCCTTGTGCGATCTCTCCTAGACTCGGACCCATCCCTCGTCTTGGTGCAGCTTGACGCCGAAAACGCGTTCAATTCCTTCTACCGCTCCGAAATGTTCCGCACACTGCTCGAGGACCCTGTTTGGCAGCCTCTATTGCGTTCGGCGATCATGCTTTATGGTCAAGAGTCCAATCTGTACGTTTTCGACGGCTCCCAACCCGGTCCCTCTCTCCGGATTCCAAGCCGTCGAGGGGCCCGCCAGGGTTGCGTCCTCGGCCTCATCCTGTTCGCCGCCGTCGCTGCCCGAGTGTACGCTCGCATCGGCGCGGCTGCCCCCAGTCACTCAGTGTTGGCGGCTTTCTCAGACGACGTCAACCTGGTCGGCACTGGTGATGGTCTTGCGCTTGCTACGTGGGTGGCCCCGTCCGCTTTTGCCGCCGTTGGGTTAAGCGTCACCATTCGCAAACGACAGGCGTATTGTCAGCTTGGCTCTTCGTCTCCGTTCGGCGCCCTTCCATTTGGGCATTTGCTGCATGGTGTTGCAGTCTCCTCGTCCGGAATCAAGGTGCTTGGGGCCCCTGTGGGCTCGGCCACTTTCGCCCGGGAACTGCTGGACAAAACGGTCGAAAGATTTCACCAATTCGGCTCCCGCCTTGTCGGTTTGGCAGACCACTTCCACTCCCACACTGCTACTCGCCTGCTGCAAGTTTGCGGCCGTCGTTTTGGCCACCATCTCCGCTCCACGCCTCGGGGCTTGGGTCGATCCGAGGGGTATGGCGACACTATTACGTCTTTCCTCGAAGATGCAGACGCCGCCGCATTTTCAACGCTTGCCGGCATATGGGGTGTTAGCCCCGACCTCTTGGATACGCCCTCCATGCGCACGCAGCTGTCCCTCCCGGTCCAATTTGGGGGCCTCGGCATCGGCGATAATGTGGTTATAGCAGATGCCTCCCACGTCGGCGCTGCCGCCCTCGTGGTTGGCCAAGCTGTGACTTTCCTCCGTGCTCAACACGCCACCCTGAGCGACGCCGGGGCGTTCTTTTCCGACCCGTCCGGCGAATCCAGCCCTCATAGCCTCTACCTTGTTGGGGCGTCCTCGATCCACCAGGCTATGGCCACCCCAACGTTGGAGCTCGATGCCGGCGCCAACGCGTCGGCGCCGATGTGGGCTGCCGAGCTTCGCGCCGCTCATACCCGTGTCGTTGAGGAGTGTGGAGACGCGGTACTCGAAGATCTAGCGGGGCCGTTGGCCTCTGCCCTAAAGCTGCTCCCCTCCAAGCGCTCCCACGTTGCCCGTGCCGGCTGCTCGGCCGCCGGGGCTGAGCCGGCGTCTGCAATGCGCTCGGCGGCCGACCTCCGAGCTATCCCGCATTACTCGGACTTCCCCTTGCACTCCATGCGGAAAGTACAGGAAACCCTGAGCCACCGCATTCACACGGTCCGTTTCGCAAAGCTCGTTGCGCGTATGCCTACAAGTGGCCCTGACAGCAACCGCTTCCGAGGCCGCCTCTTACGCGCTGCGACAGCGTTCCTGGTGACTGATCCTCCAAGCGAGGGTCGCCTTGGTGAAGTCCGTGAGCGTTCCCCTGAGTACTACGATTCTATGTTCCGTGTTGCCGCTTGCCGCCCATTTGGCCTTCCGGCGGCTCCTGTCCTCTCCCTTGGCGAGCCATGCCCTTGTGCTTCTTGCTCCTTCTCGGTACAAGGTATGCTGGCCCGTTTTGAGGATGCTGGCGTGGAGTTCACTCCTTCAACTTGGGCGGTCGCATACGCTGATCACGTGGCACGTTGCTCTGGGGGCGTCTCCAATCACGCCGCACACGAGTGGGCCGCACATGGCCTTTCCGACATTTGCCACGACGTGAAGTCCGCGCTGGGCGTGGGTGTCCAGATCCTCACGGACCCGTCGGTGCTTGTTTCTCTCCCGAAGGGCAGCGACGGCCGGCCGGCCGATGTTGGGCTTTTCGGGTATGGCGGTATCCGCGGAAACACGGTTGCTATCGATACCACCATTGCCCCCATCCTCGGCGTGTCAAGCTCGGATCCAACGACTGCTTTGAGGGCTGCAGAGCGCCACAAAATCCAGAAGTATGACGAGGGTGTCCGAAACGCCGCCGGCATGCTTCGCTTTGTTCCATTCGCCGTTTCCGAGTTCGGCTCGCTGGCCCCGCATGCCGAGGCTTTCTTGGTGGAGCTCGCGAAAGCTAGCCACACACACACTGGCCAAAAAATCGGCCAGCTCTTGTCTGCGTGGCGCCGCCGTTTCTCCTTGCTCATCAACATGGCACATGCAGACAACGTTCTTGGCGGGGTCGCGTCCGCGCGTGCGGCACGTGATGGTACTCCTGCGCCTGCGTCGCGTCGCTCGTCGGCATGTGTTGCTATGACCCGGGTCATTGGCTGCAAGCGTCCTCGCCGCGGCTGATAGCTTACCCCGGGGCGGGGGTCCCTTTGGTCCCTGGCAGCTAAGTGATTTCGTGGTTCCCTTGGCTCCTTCTTGGTTCTTGGCTCCATGTCCTCCTGCTCGACCTTGGTTTCATGCTCATGTCTCTCTTTTGCTGGCAACCTTTCACAGTTGACGTTAGTTCTGTACACACAGTAGTATCCGTAGTAGTATAGCGCCGGTATGGGATGCTGAATCAAAAATGCCCGTAACAAATCCACCGGTGAGACAAGCAGTACTATATAAAAATCAATAACACTGCAGGCAGGAGGAGTTCATACTTCCGGTACAAATAGTAGTGACGACTACTGTACTACCAGTACAGTAATAGGTTGTTTCCTAATCACCTTTTGCAGGTAGCTCATGTAAATAGATAGTAAGTACAGTTATACTACTGCCTGTACCGTGATAATGCGATATCGGACGTCGATGTGATGATGACGACTGCCACCGCCGCCCCCGACCCGCCGGTCACCAAAATGCGACGCCCCAGCGCAGACCAGCCCTCCCGCCCCAGAAGCCGCTCGCCAAGCCGCAGCGACTAGGTGGAGGCGGACACTCCTAACACGCTTTGCGCTGGATGTGAACGTTCCTCTACTATATATAGACAGCCGCGGCAAGTGCGGCGAGATTCTGCCTCCCCCGCACGCGCCCGCCATTCGCCAGCGGGCTGCTGGTCCATTGTCCCACGCTGCCATATATGAGCTAGACGCAACATATATACTACGGTATCCGGCCGCGCTGACTACCAGCCACGACGCGCCGGGCGTCAGTGTACTGCGGCGCGGACCCTACCAGCAGGAGCCGCAGGTGCGCAGCTGCTCGGGTTCCAATGCACTGACACTGGTGTCCACGCTGCTACCGGCACTCCCACGGTGATACTTAGCTGGTGCACAGACTGGTACTCTTGCTTCGCGGTGGTTAGGCCAGCGTGCCGGTGTGCGGCGTAGGAAGTACTTGTTATGTAATTTTGACGGCATTTATTTAATAATGATGTTCAGGTCATCAATATTTGATGTGTCTCACGTTTTAGTCCGACTGTCGCACCCAGCGATGCCTGACCCGACACCGCTTCACCGCCAGCCCCAGGACCGCTGACGTGCGACCCCATCAGTCGAGGGCAAATTGATGTTGTCTGTTAATTGCTTTTAACATTTTCTGTGCGTGTGTGCGTGTGTGTGCGTGTGTGTGCGTGCGTGTGTGTGTGTGTGTGTGTGTGTGTGTGTGTGTGTGTGTGTGTGTGTGTGTGTGTGTGTGTGTGTGTGTGTGTGTGTGTGTGTGTGTGTGTGTGTGTGTGTGCGTCAAGGGCGCGATGAGTTGCCTCTTCAGCTGCTTTCGCAGCCAGGAGGGGGTGGGCGAGAGCCCGGAGAAGCTGCCACACCAGCAGCCTGCGGGTGTCCCAGAGAACGTTACCCCGCTGGAGCACCGAGATATATTTCTGTCGAGGGCTCTTCCAGATGGAGGTACGGGTACTGGACTGCGTGCGAATTCATCTGCCCGTGCTTGTCGGGGTGCAGCCGGTCCGATAATTCATTGTGCGGTGGGCGTATTGCATGGAGCATGGAGCTTCCCCCCGCCGCCCCCCCCCCCCCCCCCCCCCCCCACCCCCCTCCAATCTTGCACTGATGCACGGCGAGTGGGCCTGCGCAGCTCCACCTGTTCCGCCTCTCCGGTTGCCTCCCTCTGCTGGGGCCGGTGCCAGCGCCAGCGGACTGGGCGACGGGGCCTTCACTGCAAGGTTAGATATCGACGACGATGATGTCGCGTCCACATGCTGGTTGAGCGAGTACAATCCGATGGCGGAAGCACCTCGCCATAAGCAGGTCCTTTGGCGGGCCGGACAGCAGCAGCAAGCGGTGGAGCGGTTCTCAACGGTGGACCTCCCCGGAGACGCGCCGCCCTTGCTGACCAAGCTGGCGGCGCTGCCTGGGGACAAAAACGTACGAATCGAGAGTGACAGCAGCTGGCCCAACGCTGGGTCGCGGGCTTCCCACACCTCCGGGATCGCTCAGCCGCCGACCAAGCAGTATGGAGCTTTCTCGGTATCGGGGAGTCAGCAGCTGATTAGACGGGCAAGTCGCTGGTCGCAGCTTGTCTGTGTCTGCCGGCGGGCGCGTGGGCGCGGGTCTGGGAGTTGAGTGCGCGGGAGTGAGGTGGTGTCGTTAATCGTAGCCTGTTGACATGGGTCGACAGGCACCTCCGACGAAGAAAGGGGTGTGGAAGGAGACTGCTGCCGAGGATGCGTCACGCGAGGCGAGATCAACCGGGCATCAGAAGACGCCCTCAGACGTACCAGAGCATCTAACGGACGTGATGCTCGACCACGAGCGGCGGATGCCTCGGACCGGTGCCGCTATGGTCACTACCTCGAGCACTGCCAGCGGCTCCTCCACTGCAACGGAGCACAAGGTACTGGTATGCTGGATTTTCACGCCTGTTGCATGCAGCAGCGTCATAGTCGCCTCGGTCTACGAGGGTCGCCCGGGTCTTAGATCTTCCCCACTTCCAGAAAATTGCCGCGATTACTTGCGATTTCGTCGGAGCCCCCAGAGCTAGCGCCGCACGTTGCGCTGACTGCTGCCCCCCGTCCTCGGCCCACCTTCAAGCTCGAGCCCCGAATGTGTGCCTCGAGCCAGGCCGCGCACCCCCTCGCGCCGTACGCCCTCGAGACGGGGCGCTCCCTCGACAGCAGCTACTTCACCGGCGGCGGCGGCTCCACGTCGCGCAGCACGATCGCCTCCGCGCGCTCCAACATTCCCCGAAAGGCCGCTCTCTACAGCGACATCCCCGACACGTACCGCCGACTGACCGCTTGTCGGGAGTCACGCACCGCCTCCACCGCTTCCTGCAAGTCTGGACCAGGCTTTAGCGGGGGGGCCATCGGGAACGCCGACGCGGACGAGGTGTCGTCATCCGTTAAGACCTGCAGCGCTAACGGCCAGCACAAGAGGGGTTACGCCTTCATCCCTCGCAAGGCGGCGCCCTTCTCCCACATCCCTGACACAGAGCGCCGGATAGAGGCAGCCAGGTCGGGCCGCTACTGCCCGCCATCCATCCCCCAAATATTACCAACACGGCCTTGCCACATCCTGAGTTACCGCAGCAAACTTTATGGCTTAGGATGCCGCAGATAGATAAACCGCTTGGAAATGAATGGAGCTTTATTGCTGAATTGACCGGGAAAGAACATACTACCGACCGGCTTCCCCATATTCACAGCCTTTCCCACGGGAGGCTGTGTGTCAGCAATCAGGGATTAGCGCCAGCACTCTAGCGCTATGCATGGTGTCTCCAACCTCAACCGCTGATTTCATGGACGTATGCCCGGTGGCGCAGGCTGGTGGCCCACAAGAGGCCAGCAGGGGCAGGATTGGCGCGGGCAGAGTCGATGCCTGCAGTCCTGCCAGCCGAGGCGGCAGCAAACAAAAGCGAGCCGCCAGCGCTACGGGGCGCAAGTCCCGGCCGCCGCCCCGGCCGCAGCGCTGTGTATGGTAACACCATCTTGGATACCCCCAGCCCCGCACCCCCTGCCACCCGCCCAATGGCAGGTAGCAGCCCTGCGCCGCTTTGGCGCCCTGCGGCGCACGGTACCCTCAACCAATCCCTGGCGCAGCGCGTCGCCATGGCCATCGCCCCGCCCGGCTGAGCAAAGTAATCCAACTGGCATTCTGGCAGCCAAGCCTTGCTGTGTGACTGGTGCCCTCAGTCCGCTGCCGCAGAGGGAGTTCCCAGGGTATCCTCCACTACTTGCAGCGAAACAATTGTGCAAATGTAATAATATTTGCCTTGGGCGCCTACCAAGTACCAGCACCTGTCCTGAAGCCACTGCCCCCCCCCCCCCCCCCCCCCTGGAGCCTGATTGACGTGACTCCCCAGCAACAACCATGGGGGAGGTGGCCCCAAGGATGGCACGGCCATAGTGAGCATTCAATCCCGAGGAAGTAATGCATTCGCAAACGGCGGATTGCTGTGAGAGACGGGGGTTGTCAGGGGGGATTGGATTCCGCTGTGATTGTTGCAGGCAATCGGTGAGGGCAGCCCAGGGGAGCGGCTGCAGACAGCCACCGCCTCAGAACTCTATGTGTATTCTGGCATCTCCGGCGACGGTGCGCTTGGCGTTGGCTGCCGTGTCCACCTTCCAGATGCAGGCCTGGATCTCGCCCGGATCGCCCTGCGCGCAGAAGCCCGCCATCATGTCGCCCGCGGGCTCCGCCTTGCCAAAGTCGATAACGCTGAGGTCCACCGTCTGCTGCACTGCGGGCTTATCCGCCTCGGGCTTGGCTGTCGCGGTCTCGGCGACATCGCCCACCGCCGGCGCCTTGTTGCCGCTCCACCACGGCATGCTGCCTGCCGGCCCAAAAGGGGAGGGGATCCAGGCAATCAGTCAAGCTGGGAAACAAGTCAGCCCAGTCACTGTTGCTGTCAGCCCTTGCAAGCCTGCTTGGTAGCTTCCCCCCCGCCCCCCCTTTCCCCCCTTCCCCTCCCCAAGAAGACATATACGCCTAGCTGGCCTCACTTCTGCCGGGCTAACTATCAGAACTATCCACCAACCAACGACAGGACATGGCCCCAACACCCTGTGGCTTCATCTGTGGCTGCGAGTTGTTAGGGCAAACGGTAAGTGAATTGGGAGGGCCAGTTTCCCCCAGACTCGGACACGAGAATTGCGTGTATGTGTCCTGTAGGGGGCGAGGAAGGGGGGGGGGGGGGGGGGGGGGGGGGCATCCATCGCCGTGCGGGCGGCGGCGGGGCGACTTGGGGTGGGCATGCTCTGGGAAGTACGCAGTACCTGTGAGCCCTGGAAGTTCGTGTGAGGCAAGGAAGAGCCTGTCTGAGCGTTAAAACTGCTGTATGGCCTTGCCAAGTGGTCACCTGGTGGACACCCGTGAGGGTTGTTAAGCTACCTGTATGTCTGCCGCAGGGATGTGCTCCGGCTTCACGGTGGCCGAGAAGTTGCGGACAGTGGTGTAGGTCGCAACGGCGATATGACGCTGCGCTGCTGAACAACACAATAACTACAACGATGATACGGGTACTCCTGGTGTGAATTACAAAAAAGAGGCCAGAAAACCCACCCATAAAAGCAGTGCTTAAGTTTGATATCATAAGTATGATTAGCAATCCGGAAAGCCGCCTAAGAGCGGCCTACACGGGTATACTGCGCTTTTAACGTCGTGACCGGGAGCTATTTTCCCCGGAGCTTGAAGCCCACGCTGAACTCAAGGATCTTGCGGACATCTGCGACGGGTCTGGGATGAAACTCACGACTGCATAATCATGAAATCTACACCTTCAAGATGGTCCTCTGGGGTGACATGGCATGGCAGTATGCATGGGGTCTATGGGCACGCCAGGTAAACATCAATTTTCATCTGCTTGATCTGTGATATGCCTGCGCACTACATGCATCTCACGGAGATTCCCTACGAGCGGAAGGGCGTGACTAAGCCAATGACAAAGACCACCGTACGTCTATGCATCCATGTTGGCGCATGCGATGCTGGGGGAGGATTGTGGCTTGACTAAGGCCTAGCCATGCCCATGCTGAGGTGAAAACATCCAATGCCATGGCGACTTATCCCCCGCTGACACTACCCCGGAACCGAGACAAGACTACCAGTACTCACACTTCGGACAGTGCCATAAATGCCCACATGCGGTCGTGATGGCTGAGCCAGATGACATGATCGGCGACACAATGCATGCAAGCGCATCCAGATGTGCCCGCATGTGGTGTGGCATTCTATCAAGCAGCGGTGCAAGAACAAGGAGGCCGCGCAAGCAGCCATGGACGCGATGGCGCTCATCGGACTGCCGGGGAGGGAGCTGAAGGCACAGAGCGGCAAGGGCACATGCAGTCAGTCACCAAGGGTGACCTGCCTGCCTTCATGCTTAGAGGAGCGGAGGTGAAAAGGATGATCGAGGGCCACGAGGTGGTGATGGATGCCGTCATCTCTAGCTCTGATCGTATCCGGCCCGAGCTTAAGAAGGTCTGGGATACCTACATCGCTATGAGAGCGTCGTGGAAACTGGATCCTGGCAATAACGACACGGATAGCCGGAAGCGTGCAACATGGGCATTGCGGAACGCTGTGCATCAGTTTTTCGCGCCTTCCTGATGGACATTGCGACGGCCAAGCAAGGACTACATCTCGCCAGAAATGCATATAGTGGCATGGCACTTCCCGAGGTGGATGGTCGGATGGAGCTGCACGGCTCATCGACCACTACTACAGCGCCATGGAGCACTGCAATCGGCGGGAGATGAAGGAGGGCTTCCGTCGGGGTTCGTTCCAACCACCAGCCGCAATGCCTCTTGAGGAGCGGCAAGGTGACGCTATCCCGGACCGGCCAGGATGTCAAGCGCAGCACGCGGATTGCAAACCATCGTGATATGCATGCCCCTCCCTCCCCAAGCGTTTCCAGCCCCAGATGCCCAAGCCCAAGGCGGATGAGGTGAAGAGGGAGATGGCCGAGTTGGCAGGCAAGCGCAAGATCGAGATAGCAAAGCGGGCTACCAAGCGCAATAAGCATAATTAGAGTGTGCATTGCATCTATCTAGCGACCCCCCTCTTGCTAGATCTGCCATACACCACCTTGTAACGAAGATTGCGATGACTTAATCCTACTCCATCCCCAGCCGCCTCCTCAACGTCTTGCGCCACCTCCATCGCCCGCCGTCGCCTCCGCAGTCTCCGCCCTTCTTCTCCTCGTAGTGCTTCTGCACCGCATGGTACAGTGTGCGGCATTCCAGCTATCAATGCTGGAAACGTTATCCGGGGTGTGCGGTGACGACTTGCCCTCCTCCTCTGTGTCGCTACCGATGCTCGCACTATTAACGCTCCATAAGCATCCGCCTCTCCTCAGCACGCAGCTTCGCATCACGCTCGCGCAGCTCACCCTGCTCCTTTGGGCGCACTGCCCATATAGCATCCCTCTCTAATTTGTCCGCTATACACTCTCTCCAGGCGGGCCCTCCCACCTAAAGAATGAGCGCCCAACCTGCATGGGAAGTGGTGGTGGAATCGGCGCGATGCAGTCCCAATCAAGGATGGTCTGCAATGCATCGCTTTTATCCGAGGCACCAACCATGTGCATGAAGTGCGCCTTCACTAGCTCCAACTTGGCGTATGCATGGGGATCATCGTAGGGGGGCAAGCCGGTCCATGCCTATAAGGATCAGTTGTGTCCATGGGTAGCCGGACGGCCGGCAGCTCAAGCTCCGTGTCTTGCTTTGCAACCACCACGCCGGTACTGTGGAAGAGCACGCTCATCCCTGTCGACTCGTGTAACTTGCTCCCGTTGCCGTACGCACGGGGTCTCCGTGACCTCCAACGCAAGCGGGTGCAACACAGTGACGACGTGGCCGTTGTCCGTCATTCGCACTCCGCTACGGGCGCCCCGCGCCTCACGTACCGCGCGACGTGCTCATGCCGAGCAGCCCGCAGCGCGTTCTTATGCTTCCGGTGGTTCGGAGGTTCGCCATGTTTCTCATGGAAGAAGAGAACCGACGCAACGCCCTCATACGTATCGGACCGGAACCTCACGTAGCGGACCACCTGCTTCCCATTGCGGTTGGTGGTGTCCTTGACCAAGCGCCACAGTCTTGGTCGCGCCTTGCAAAGTGCAACTAGCAAGTCGCCCGGGATACTTCTTGATACTAGCAAGTTAGCCGTCGCGATCTTCTCGCCGCCTGCATGTGCTGGGTGTTGCAGCGCTAGTGGAGTACATCCGGAATCGTCGCGATCAACACCACCTCGTCAACGAGTATCATGGCTCCAAGGCAGGTTAATCGGGCGCATTGCCTGCACGATTCGGTAGCGGCCGGTTGGTTGGCCGCGATGGCCAAAATGCAGCGACCGCAGTTTTCTCGGCGAGCCATGCCACTGCGTCGCTTCGTCGGCGCGGCGAGATTTCAGCCTCTAACCCTCCGTGACAAAGGAACGCAATGCGAAGGGCTTAGGGCGCAACTCGAAAACCCGCCACGGTTGCGACCTCGGCTATTTCCCCCACTAGCACTATGGGGCGTGTGTCATCGGGCGGGAGAGCTGCCGACATCTCCTCTATTGGGCTTTGGGCGGGTGGTTGGTGGTGAGTGGGAGGCGCGAAAAGGGGCGCGCCCGTACCTCACAGCGGCGGATGCAGTGCCAGTGTGGACGACCATGCGCACCACCAGCCCCGGCGCAGCGTAGCACCGACCGAGCCGGCGCCATCGCCCTTACGCAACCGGCCCTCAGCATGCAAGATTTCGATATCATCACCGACCTGCGAGAGCTGAACGGGCGGATCGCGGACCCTCACTTCGACCTATTCTGAGAGATACTTGCCGAGATTGTGGAGGAGAAGTCCGTTGCACATGACAGACTATGGGGTAAGCAATCCATGTTGTTGATGCCTCACTGATGCCTAAGTATGTGCCACATGTTTACAATGTTATTCATGGGTAACTTACACCCATGATCATGCATTCTGCCTCTAGGGGATGTCAGCGCTTCTTTGCTCACTGGATCTTTGTACGAGGTATGGTGAAGCAGATCGTTGAGAAGCTGGAGGGTAAGTACCCATGAGGCCTATAGAGAAGGCGGGCATCCACATCCCAAGCCGCGCATTGGTTCAAAACCAGCTCGCCCCCAAGAATCCAAGCCACCGTGCCAGCAAGTTGCACTTCTTAGTAGGTCGGTGCCAACCTGCCAATTGTTGTTGATATATAGTGCCGGACATGATCACAATCCCTGATAGTGACTGTGTTTGCAGGGTCTGTGTGTGCTCCAGGAAATAAGATGAACGTGACGCACGCGATTCCTATCAGACCTCCGGGAGCAAAGCACATCGATTCCTGATTGTGCGGCGCAGTTCAAATACATCAGAGAAGCGATGGTCTTCTACGTGCACCTGATCAGAAGCCATACATGACCTGAGGAGGCAGCAGCTAAGGTAGTCTTCTTGTCAACGGATGACAAGGCCAAGGTGAACGTAGGTAGAGCCAATCTGCCCATCGGCATCGGTGGTCGTGGCAAAGCCATCATCTTTTCTAGTGATGTCATCGGGATTGCGCTTGACCACGACTTTCACAAAGTCCCGATCACTCCCACGGCCACGCTCGGGGTCATTTTGCGAGAGGATGACGAGGACGGCAATATCATGCAAAGCTTCTATCAGAGTGAGCGGGCTGCGGTTGTTGTTGCTGTTGTTGCTATTGAGCTGCCAATGCTGATCACTACTATGCCGGTACAGACTACTATAGTTGCCGGTTGATGATGTCGCAGGGCATGCACACTGAAGGACTCAGTCTTCCAGCCTTCTTGTCCATCTCGGCATGCGACCGAGTTTGCCCATGGGATGGAAGAGCGAGATGGCGAGGCACCGGCTGTCGCCGCTACCTACTTTGATGGTGGCCCAAACCAGAAATGTGCCTTCTACACCAACATCGACGCCAAGTTGGCATACTTCACCGCCTCCGGTCATGACTCTCTAGGCATCGCAATAACTGCACCGCCACAGAGCTATGCCAACCCCTGTTTGCGCGTCATGAGCGTGCCGAAACTCGGACTGCAAAACAACGCCTTTGTTTGGTGATGGCTAAGGTCAACAACATGAGCGCCATGCATAACGCTGCAAAGTGTCTGGAGCTGCATCACGTAGCTCCCGCCGCCGTCAAGCATGGTATATCTCCAGGTGGCATAGTTGCATTTGGAACAACGGCCACCCCCAAAACCAGCGCCGACACCAACGATGGGGGGGAGGAGGCGCCAACTGAGTCGGGGACGGGTTTGGATCAGGAGGTCCCTTATATGGTGGACCCGTACGAGGATGACGATGCCGACACGAACGAGGACGCGGCCTCGTCCGTGATTATTGAGCCGGAAGAGATGGTGCACACCGGCCTTAGCACCAACGATGATGATGGGGTGGTGGCAATAACGGAAGAGGACCCCCCAGCCCATGCGCCTCAGCCTCTAGCCACCGCCGCCATCATGTCACATGACTCGGATGGGGAGGAGGGCATGAGCGACATGGACGTGGACGTGATTAATTCAAGCAATCGGCGCAGGTTAGTGTTGTTGCTGCCTAATTGCTGATGCTGTCTCACTTGTTTGGTTGTCAACTTGAATTACTGATTCCATGATGGTGCTATGGTGTGTGCCTATGCCCCACCGCCAAGCGGCGGTAACAACTAGGAGCAGCCCACAAGCACCGCCGCCGAGGCGCCCCCATTAGGCTTGCTCCAGAGCAAACCTTTTGTTGAGGAATATCGTCATGCCCGCCCTTGACCCTCTGCTTTCCAATTTAGATAACCTTCTTGGTAGGCTAGTACGGTGTGGTCAGCATATCAAAGTCCTCCAGCCTGCTACGGACACGGCGGTTGGAGCTGTGCTTGAAGTGCTGCATAAAATCGACCCGACGCTGCATGAGATGGACATGACATTGAGCACTATTGACAAAAATCTTGGGATGGTGATGGTCATCGACAACCACACCCGGGGAGGCCCCTACATTCGGCAGTACCTAAAACAACCACTAGTCACTCCATGCCACTGTCCAACATGTGAGAAGGACATGTGGGAGCCGCTGATCATGCCACGAGCAGCATATCATGAGATGGTAGATAAGTACTAGGTCCTGACAGTGACAATGGCCAGCATCACCTGCCCTTCCGGAAGGCTATCGAGCACGCCTATACCAACGAGCACCAACTATCGTTTATCAAGCGGCAGGAGCGCATGAACCTTCAGCCCAGATTGCGGATGGAGGGACAATCATGCATCGCATGACTGATGACATCATGACCACCAGCGAGATGTGCCCAACATTGCTGAAGGCCATGTACGTCGGGCTGTTGTGCAGTGCAAGGACTGCATGCGGCCGCGCTGCATCTATACTCGAAGTCGACGCCGCAGCGGATGGAACCATTACTCTACCGCCAAGAGGGCTATGGTGAGTTTACAACGCCAACTCCAGCCGAGATCGCAGCGTGCATGGCGTTGGCCAAGCAACAATTACAAGATGCCGTCGACTGTGATACCACCTTCATCACCTAAGTCAACATTGAGTGCTCAACACCCGCGGAGTTCGAGTACTACTCGCGCAGCAACAACGCAAGTCTGCTGTATGGTTTGATGCCATCAATAATCTCTGTGCATACTGTGTTGGAACAACATTCAAGTCCGGCGTGGTGTCCACATATCTTCACATATCTTCAGTGGCATATTGTGCCACGTCGTGTGTGTGGCCGCAACTGTTCCGGGAAAGCAGCCAAGCATGTGGTGCGTTCCATGAGGTATATCGGCGAGGAGCGAGCTGCCGTCGTTGCATGTAATGCAGCACGCGAGGCGGGTTTGGCGCATGGACGCAAGCAAGCACGCAAGGAGGAGGAGGAGCCACCAGCACAACAACCACGCAGAGCTCAGAAGCGGCGTAATATACCCGGAGCGGAAACAGCACCTGGCAAACAAGGCGTGCAAAGCATCATGTTATGAGGTATTCCTCTGTGAGGCAGTATGCAACATCGGGATCGATGTCTTTTACATTATTGTCATCAGTCACCAGTCAGCTCTAGATAGAAGGCCATGAGGCCGGGTCACATGCGTAGCAACCACAACTTGTAATCATGCTCTCTACTATTAAATTTTTGCACTCTATTGGTTGCCATTTGTATTATAATGAATGCTTTCGTCGTAATAAGGTTGTTGCTATTGTTGTTGTTTGGCCATGAATATATGGTTGTTTATGTTGCTCCAGGATATAGACTCATTCTAAGCCACAATAAGCGTGCAAACAACCCATTCACAGTTTGGCATTACATCAGCTTAAAAGTAGATTATAAAAAAGGTGGGCAATATAAAAGGGGGCACCTTAAACAACAGGCAGATATGCTTTCAGTCGCCTCATAAAGCCAATTTGGATATGTCTGCTATTCTTGAAATGTATTATCCAGCGAAGCGTCGATTTTTCGGCGGTGAGCTTTATTGCCGTACGGGTACCCGTATAGTGCAGCGGATCGGGCCTATATGTGCATGACTAAAGCGCTTATCTACTGGAATGTACTACTAAGTACTGTAATCCACCCACCCACCCCCCCGCCCGCCCACGGCCCTTAATTACACAGCCGTCCGATTACGATCTCACGGTTGGGAGGCTATGAGTACTGGTACTCGCTGCTCGCTGCTGGTAATGGAAAAAAAAACTCTGGTACTTCAAAGCGCTGGCAATGCGAACGCTCGCTGCTGATACTGGTACTCGCTACTCGCTCGGTGCTGGTACTGCTGGGACTGATGGTACTGGTACTTGCTACTCGCTACTCGTTGCTGGTAATGGAAAAAAAGCTCTGGTACTTCAAAGCGCTGGCAATGCAAACGCTCGCTGCTGTCTGGTACTTCAAAGCAGCTTTGGCAGTGCAATTCATGGAACTGTAGGCCAGTGATATGGAACCCGTTCTTTTAAAATTTTCTGAAAAATCGACGCATCGCTGATTCAACTGTCAAGTTACTTCATAAGAAAAGCACACCGCCATTGGGCGGTAGCATTGAGGATGTGTCAGTAAATATCACGGAAATTATTCGTACTATATGCGCATAATTCCACGTATAAAGTATTTTTCTTGCATTCGTTGAAACGGTATTTCTCGTCAAAGTAAAGTTCGCCCCGGGACATCTTCGGCCGCCGAAGCCGCCCCAGCACTTGACCTCTTGCACCAACTGCAGTCGTAGGTATGGCATATTCCTACTAAGACCATTGCCTCATTCGAATAACTCCGAAGGGCTAATGCATCAACCGGGTAAACCCGGGACACCCCAGACCGATATTGCCGAAATACCTCGGCCACATTTAAGGTACATCCCTTGTCCGCTCGGCTGAGCGGTCGTCTCGTACGCAAGAGGTCCGGGCATCGAATCCTGGCCGATGCATTTCCGGCAATTTCGTCCCGGCGTGTCCTTGGTTTACCCGGTTGATGCATTAGCCTTTCGGGGTTCGAATGAGGCAATGGTCTACGGGCTATGCTAGACCTAGGACTGCACTTGGCGCAAGAGGTCCAGTGCTGGGGCGGCTTCGGCCGACGTCCCGGGGCGAACTTTACTTTACTTTTTACCTCGGCCAGGATTCGATCCCGGGACCTCTCGCGTTCGAGACGCCGACCGCTCAACCGAGCGGACAAGGTACTCCTCATGTCCCGCCGTACCGCAGTATCGGCGGTAATACTGCTACATGCAAATATCTGTACCTGGGTACCGGTATTTGTGCTAGATACGTAGGTTACGGGTACGCGACGGGGCGGCCGCCACTAAACGGTACGATACGGGGCGGTAGTAGCGGTTGCTTGCCTGATGGCCGCCCCCGTCATCGACCGCCCCGCATCATCGGCACGCTCAGGTACGTTATCGTTTTATATATAACATACGACATACGACCCCCAGCAGCAGCAGCAGCAGCACGCGAGAGCTTGCGGACGCGAGGGCTGGATACAGGGAACGTGGTTGGGGCAGCTTGGGGAGCCAGATGCAGTGACTATCAAGATACCACAGTTGTGGTCGAGCTGACCCCCGGGGGTTATCTGATATCCCCGCAGAGGGAGGCATTATGATAGGCCCGCGTGTCGCTGCAAAATACGAGTAGGCTTTTCTCATGGCGGGCCGCCGCACCTCGCCCCGGTCGCCGGACACTTCAGTACCGTGGACAACCGGCAGCGCGGGCATGCCGGCCGAAGGACGGATACCTCAAACAGGGAGGTCGACGGCTAAAAGAGATGATCTGTATGCCTTCGGAGGGCCGCTGCCGGGAGAAGGCGGCAAGCCCATGTCCAGGCCCCAGGTGCGTGCTTGCATGTTTTTCGTGCAGGGGTGCGTGCGTGCGTGGGTGTGCGCGTGCTTGTACGAGTGCGTGCGTCTCCCTGCATGCGTGTGCGTATGCGCGTGCGTGTGCGCGTGCGTGCATGTCCATCCGTACGCGCACGGCCGGTTGTGTACGTCGAGAGGGCGAGCGGGGGTTGTAAAGGGCGAGTGGGGGGGGGGGGGGGGGGGGGGGGGCGGGGAGGCAAGTGGGATCGACCGTAACGGGGACAAAGGCTATGTTTTTCCCTTCAACAGTTTTTTTCCGCCCATTCTCTGGACGCTATCCCTGTAATCAAACCCAACACAAAGGCTGCGACAGCCTGACGTCATTAGGCTTGTGGTGCAGTTTTCTGCCGACGTCGAAGCAGGGCTTCGTCGGCTGGAGGCGGAGCTGCGAACGCGCAGCGGCGCAGGCGACACCCTCGGCGTGGCGGAGTCGCTGCACGAGCTGGCAGCCCTGATGGAGCGGAGCGATGTCGCGATGCTGCGCAAGGCGCGCGGTTCGGGTGCGGACGTCCTTGCAGAAGCGGAGCAGCTCTGCGCCAGGTGCGCCAGCGCCACACGTACGAAGCACGCACGCACGCACGTGCGCACACCGCCAGTCCGCAAGCCATGCACATACCCACACAAATTCACACACGGCGGGTAGGCCTACTATGATGGGCGCATTGGATGTTGCCTTGGATTGCGGATGTTGGCACACGCGGGTTGTTAGCGCTGACACTTGGATATCATCACTTCGGTGTCATCGGCACCCTTCTTGAAGAGCACTGCAGCTGCGAGAGCAAGCACTGGGCCAGAATCACCACCTCGTGGCGGAGTGTCTGTCCACGCTCGGCGCCATCATGGTGAATTCTGCCTGCGCCCCGCAATCCTGCGCAATGTGCATCGTAGCAATGCCACACTAACTGCGGAGACGCCCTTGTAGAGGCGGTGGCTGACTCAAGCGCTTTGCTCCGGAGCGTTTAGAACAGGAGAGGGGCCACGGAGCAGGCGGTGGAGCAGTACAAGCGCGCGCTGGCCATCGAAAAGTGTGTCTACGGGCTGGAGCATCGGTAAGCTGGGCAATGCATGGGACGGGCCCGGCTGACAGGGGAGAGAAAAGGAATGGGTATAAACACCTATGGACCCTGGGAATCCGTGAATGGGAGCCCTGACGCATCGTCCATCGCCTATCCAGGGAGGTGGCCACAAGTGCCAATAATCTGGCGGCGATGCTGCACTCGCTGGGGAGGCTGGACGAAGCCAGGGCGCTGTACCGCCAAGCCCTGCACATTCGCGAGGTCTGCCAGGGGCAGGAGCACCCCGACTGCGCCGCCTCGCTGAACAACATGGCGGCGGCCCTGCACAGCGACGGGGAGCTGGACGAGGCGGAGGTTCTGTACCGCCGCGCGCTGCGCATCCTGGAGGGCCACTTTGGCCACCACGACAAGGTGCGGAGCACCTGCGTGCGCAGTCACCCCGCGTCCCCTTGCGGGGCCCTCCCTCTCCCCGGCTCTCCGCTCCGCACGCGCTGCCCCAACAGCCAGCGCTGACCCAACAGCCCCCCTCACCACCCCCCCGCATCCCTTCCCAGGAAGTTGCCACCACGCTGAACAACCTGGGAGCTCTCCTCAAAATCCGCCATCAGTTCACTGCAGCTTTGCCGCTGCTGAAAAGAGCGCTCGCAATCCGGGAGAAGGTGAGCGGGTCCCTCGCGAGCATTGTGGAAGAACGATGGTCACACTGGTGTGGTAGCACAAGGCCCAGGCTGCCCTTGGTGTGTCCGGCGCCGTCACTCCCGCTGATCACTGACGGCTCTCCCTGGCCAGAACCTGGGCGCATCGCACAGCGACGTGGCTCAAGCGCTGAACAATCTGGCGATTGTGCTAACGGCGCTCGATCGATCGGATGAGGCGAACCGCTTGTACCAGCAGTCAACATCCATCATCGAGGTGCGCACCCTTTGAAGGCGCGAGTGTGCGCTGATGGATTCCCCACACCTCCGCAGCGCTGCTTGTGCACTGGTGTCACGTTAGCACGATGCGTGTGGCGCGAGAACATGCGGCGCACATGAGTTCATTCCTGCCGCCAAACCCGGTGTTCTTTCTCAGTGGTGTCTGCCTGCTCTGTTGGTCGTACCAGGAAGAGAAGGGGGTGGATCACCCGGACTATGCCACCGCGCTTGGCAACTGGGCTGGCTACCTGCGCCATTGGTGCGGACCCAGCAGGCTGCGCCATCCGCGATGTGCGTGCATGGGGTGTCACGACCGTGAACAGGTTCACCGCAGCCGCCACATTGAGCTGAGCGAGATAAAGCCTAGGTAGCTAACGGCGCCCTCTGTCGTCTGGCAGCTTCAAGCTCCCGGAGGCCGAGGCGTTGTCGCGGAGGTCGCTTGGAATCCGCGAAAAGCACTACGGACCAAACAACCTGGAGGTATGCTTGACCCACAACCCCCCCCCCCCCCCCCCCGGCGCCGTTCCCTCCCCGCCGCCCATCTGCCCTCACCCCCCTCAGCATACGCATAAATGCCTGCGTTGCTATCCCACAGTTTGTTATGCATTGTCATTCTGTGAGGCGCACGCAAGTGCTCTTTTGTTACTGGCTGCCAAATTTGCCCAGAGAGATTGTGGGCCGCAGGTAGGGCATTCAGGACAGAACTGACACCGGCTCTACGTTGGATCTCTCACGCTCAGGTGGCGGCCAGCCTGACAAGCCTGGGCTCGGTCCTCTTTGAGCTCGGGCAGCTGGAGGAGTCGGAGGGCTGCTTTCGACGCGCGCTCGCCATCCGTGAAGCCAAGCTGCCTCCCAACCACGTGGTAAGGAGCGCCTCTGTGTGGCTCAGAGCGGTCACCATGTGACGTGGTGACTCTGAATAACCCCCCCCCCCCCCCCCAACCTGTGTGCTCTTTGCTGTTTATCCGGTACCCAGGACGTGGCCTCCTCTCTCAACAACTTGGCGGCGGTTTCCAAGGCTGCAGGGTGGTATGCGGAGGCGGAGCCCATGCTTCGGAGGGCACTCAAGGTGAGGGCGCCGCAGGCACTGAGTAAAAACAAACAACCATGGCAAGTACATTGCATGCAACCAAGGCAGCCTTGACAGGCTCATCTACGAATCGGTGATCAGGTTTAGGAAGTGTTTGCCCGGAAGTGAAGTCGGCAGAGTGTGCAAGGCGGTGTTGATGCTGATGTTGAACGGGCATGACCGTTTAACCTTTCCTGGAGGACAAGCTCAACGATGTGCCGGCACTCTTGTCACCACTTGTAGGTGGCGAGGAAGGAGTAACTATGTACTATCGTGGCCGTTCTTATTGAAAATGTGCGGCAAGCACGCGCGCGCGTGTGATGTCAGATTCTAAGCTCGGCATGTTGCCTCCTGACAGATCCGGCAGAGCAAACTGGGACGTGGGCACATCCTGGTGGCGCAGTCGCTGAACAACCTGGGCGCGCTGCTGATGGCGAAGGGCGATTACAAACGGGCAGAGCCGCACCTCAGGAACGCGCTCACGGTCCGCGAGCAAGTGCTGGGCCAGTCACACGTCGAGGTGAGGTGAACAGCACGCTGATTGCAACTGGCAGAGTATACACGAAGACGGCAACCGTTGCAGGCAGAAATGCGCAGCCCCATCGATGTCCACCTGCTTGCATTGATACACCCGCAACCGGGTATTATCCGGATGTTGCCAATGTGGCTATTAACCCATTCTTGACTGGACGGTAAATACTCACCCGAAAGTGCGTAAGTGTAGCAACTTGGGCGACAAACCCCGAGTGCCGGTGTGGTTGAGTAAAACAATCGCCACTTTGGAACGCAATACACCTCGAAACTGGCGATTTATAGTGGGGGTAGGAAGGCACCCAGAAGTCCAGTAGGTTGCGAGTGTTCAAACCCACTTCGCTTGTAGATGTTATGAGCGGTTCATGAACCCCC